>PVJI01009154.1:0-67147 GCA_004026765.1 Micronycteris hirsuta
CCCACAACATCTCTGAGACATGCAAGTATCAGGGCCTTTGTTTTGTCTTAGTTTGACCATTTATTTTATAGTTACTGACCTCTTGACTCAGAAGCCACAGCCATATTTCTGTTCAGATGGAAATGTGGTGCTTGCTGGCCCACTGTCACGATAACGTGTTTTCCTCCTCCATCCCAGAGTAGACTGAGAAACAACTGAAGAATCATTCTGGCAGCTTAATTTCAATTTTACTTCTTGCAGCTCCATCTCATTAAGAGGTAGAAAAGTGGGCAAGGCTATATAAATGAGAGCATTCACTACTGGATCTTGGGACATTTTCTCATATCCCCCCATCTGCCCTGTTGTATTCTTTGCATTTTCTGTTCCAGAAAGCCATTTCTCTCAGCATCCTATCCTCATTATAGTTTTTTGGATTCTTGCAAAAGACACAAGACTTGAGCCTGAGACAAATGGTTTTTATTACCTTTGGCACAACAAGCAGCATGAACATATAAGCATTTGTCCAAGAGCCCTCCTTGTCCCTCCTTGTCCTTCCTTGAGGCAATGTGGAGGGGCCATAATGCATGCTGTGCTGCCAGTGGTTTGTGTCACAGCTGATGAGCATTGACCTTGAAGAATACAATGAAAACTCATACCACATTGCCCTAAGTGAATTCTAAATAATAAGAGAATTGATCGTCCCTGAAATCCTGACTTGTCCGGAAAAGAATTCTCAAAGAAGAGAGAGCTAGATATAGAATTACCCCAATCTCTAATTAGTGAAATAGTGTTTCCCATTCCCTTTGTTCTTTACAAACTAGCGTAGAAAGCCTAGCAACAGGCATTTTTCCCCCAGACCAGGAGTTGGCAGAAATAAAAGGTGAAACAAAAAAAATGCATAGGCTTTGTGGGCCATAAATACAGTCTGCAACTACTCAACTCTATTGTGGTTGCACGTAAGCATTTATAGACAAAAACAGGTGTTTGGACAAATCTAGCCTGAATGCCATAGTGTGCCAACTCTTGCCCTAGACACAAAGTTTGAGGATTGCTATCAAATCTCAAATAGCTTACTCTGCGAAACCCAAGACTGAAGGTGATGCCATTGGTTGTCTAGCGGGAAAAAAGTCTGCATATGAGTATTCAAGAATCCCACAGTTTAAAAGTCAGAACCTCAGCAGCTTCTAAAGAAATCAAGTTCTTTGGTCAACTGTCCCCATGCACACAGAGAACTCCAGGCTTTTTATATTATTACTTTATATTTCATAGAAAACTAGAGAAAGATCAACATACATTTAAGAAAACCTACAACATAAAAGTTAAGAAATGCAGTTTAGAAAAGAAAAAAAGTATAAGAAGCATTTTGGCAACAGAAATACAATGAAAAATTATCTGACATTTTAAAGCAAACATTGCAACCATAAAACGCAAAGTTCTGTAAGCATGAAATAGAAATAGAATAAATAAATTTAGATGTCACTAATCATCGTTTACTTAAAAAGCAATAGAAGTTAACAATGGAAATCCAAAAATAACCTCAAAGAATAGTCAAAAAAGATATTATTTTAAAAAGTGAAAAGAGAAAGGACCTATCTAAAAAAAGAGAATAGAGAAAAGAATGAAGTAAGATTTTAAATGGAATATGGGCAAACTTCTTACAGCTAGAGGAAACACATTGACACAGAGAGGAATCTCTGAATACCATGTAAATTTAAAAACTCTTTTCACCAAGCATGATTTCCTCAGATAAATTCCCAATCGAGTGCGACAATGGAATAAAGCCTCTAGGATCCAGAAACTTAATACCTATAAACCTGCAGTAGGAAACTGTTTTACATTATGCAATAGAAAACAGGTAAATAAACCAGCACTGGGAATCAGGGGATTGAACCCAGAGGGATATGACACCCAGACCCACAGGTTCAACAAAGCAGCAAAGCGAGATTGATATAATTGCATATTAGAGAAGAATTAAAGAGCTGTAATCTTTAAGAAGTATGATGACTTAGTAGGATAGATTAAATTGTTTATACTTCAAAAGTCTTTATAATAGAGTAAAAACAAGTGATAAAGTCTGAAAAGACCTTTTAAGTCTTAGGCCAGGAACACTGGACCCATAGATATTAAATGACATTATTGCACATCCATTGTAAAGTTATGCATTTGCTAATAATTACATAAAAGCTGTATATTGATTGGCTTTTAATATTGGGTGGCATATATATAAAGATGATCAAACACTTAAACTATTATAATACAAGGCTGATGTAACAGATGGCCTTATCCTATTTCATTTTCGCATGAGGAAAAACGCTGTGTAAATAAATGCCAGGGCGACTTTAGAACATGGCTGCTCCCTGCACTCTATCTGCGCTCCACTGTTAAAGCTTCCTGGACAGATTAACATAATGTCTCTTTGGCATATTCTGCTAGCTGACAAAATGCTTCTCGCATTCTTAATCAAAGACCCCAGAATTCGCATACATCCTTTGATTAAAATCAAACAAAATCTACTGGAGAAAGCATTCCAACAATATATTGATTGAAACTTGAAATACCTATAAATCTCTTTAAATATTTTTTACACTTCTCCTATTTATAGAATATAGTGTTTCCCATCCAGGAAAGCATACATTTATACAAGTATCCCATGCTTTTAGAAAGTTTACTTCACTTTTAAGAAGGACCTATATCACTACCATTTTTTTTTGCCCTAACTAAGGAGATTGTTAGTGCACCCTGGGAACTTCACTCAGCATCTCAGTATCAAGCCTCCATAGTTTTGAACTGTGTCCGTGAGAATCTGTGCTTTATATCAATTTTTTTTTGCATCCGTTACCAAGATGTGTCCTAAAGAAACAGTTTTTTTGCTTTATGCCATTTTGGCTTAAAAAAGGTTTCATAGGAACACTCTAATTTCAGACCGTGGGAGAAATCTGTATTCAAACTATAGACTAGAATAATTCCTCAGTACATTTACCTAATTTCCTTGGTATTCCAGTTTGGATTTTGTTTTCTATGTACTAATGATGTATTTATCATAACAGGAGAATAATTACAATGGTGGTTTTTCTTGTGATTTCTCCATCCGTGCATATCAAAATCAGCATACATGTTCTTTCACAGTTCACAGCACAAATGGTTGACAGTTTGCTGATCTGTACAGCATTTATTGCTAAATTTCATTATTCGATCTGGTTTGACATAGGAAAGGCTATCATTATACCAGTGTGCTGACAGATGGACACACCCTTTTTCTGCTCTTACAACTTTCTAATCAACATCATAGTTAATATTCACCTGGTGTTTCTCAACTATGTACCACAGGATGGCTTACATTCATTACAGTTCATTGAGAAATCAGTATGATGATTGGAACAAATATTTGAAGTGATACTGCTAATGGAGACAATTTATGATTTGATCAGACTTTTAAAAATGAGTATCATTTTTCCTCTTATGCAATATATGTATGTGGCAAAGTGTCCTTGGCTGTTCATCTATGTATTACTCATTCTCTACTCTTTTTCTGTTCTATTTAATTTTTTTTTAAGATTTTATTTATTTATTTTCAGAGAGAGGAGAAGGAAGAGAGAAAGAGCAATGTATGGTTGCCTCCTCACTGGGGACCTGGTCCACAACCCAGGCATGTGCCCCGACTGGGAATTGAACCGGGACCCTCTGGTTCCCAGTCCGCGCTCAATCCACTGAGCTACACCAGCCGGGCTCTATTTAATTTTATTCTCCCATTTTATCACCTTAAATACACTGCAATTTCTTATTGAAGCACCAAAATAATAAGACTTATTAAAGAAAATCCAGGTAAAACATTTTAGTAATAGGAATGAAAATAGAACATCACTATAGTATCATAACAATTCTATCTATACAAATAAGCATCATGAGGCAGTGAAGGTTTCTGCAGTTAGACCACAGACAGACATCATCCATCTGGGAAAGCACGGGCTAAGTACTGGGAAAGTAGAACAAATGTAAATGTGAAAAATGCATTATTCTGCCCTGGCTGGTGTGGCTCAGTGGTTTGAGCCCTAGCCTGTGAAATAAAAGGTTGCCAGTTCAATTCCCAGTCAAGGTGCATGCCTGGGTTGTGGGCCAGGTCCCCAGTTGGGGCTGTGCATATGAGAGGTGACTGATCGACATTTCTCTCTCACATCAATGTTTAGCCCCCTCTCTTTTTCCCTCCCTTCCCCTCTCTCTAAAACTTAAACAAAATCTCTAAAGACATTTAAAATATCTTTTTAAAAATTAAAAATGCATTATTCTCATTTTCAGGCTGCTTACATCTGACCTGTGCCTCCACAGTTCTCTGTGACTTTCCTGCTGATTCTCGGCCTTCGTTAGGTTCTCCCAAGCCCACTTGTTCTTTCAAACCAGTGACCTCTAGCTTCGATTTGAAAAGTAGATGACCTTTCCAATAGACGTTCAATAGGGTAATGAATAAATGGTATAATTTTTACAACATGCATTTTTCTCTCTTTTCAAAGTTAATGAAGTCATTGTGAGCTTTAGTTTTTGGCCTGTCCACAAAGGGTAATGTCAGTTGGCCACAAATGCTTAAAATTTAATGTAAAAAGTTAAAATGGAGTAAATGGAGTAATGTTTTGTATAGATACGGCTTTATTTGATATATAATTAACATATTTATTATATAATTAACATAACTATCACTTTCATCTCTAGTCCATGAAAAACCAGATAGCTTCTCAGTAAGGATCAACTTTTTCATATACAATCTTACCAAATGTAACCCTTCAGGAAAGCAAAATATTCTCAACCCAGTTTCAGAATAGCCATACATATTATAACAACATTTCACTGTATGTAATTTGGAGAAAAGACTCATGTGTCTTTCTCCAGTCTGAGTAAGCTTTAGTTTCCCACGGGGTTTTCTCAAATATATGTGTGTGCAAACAGTGTCTGTTTTGTGAGTGTGACTTGGGCTTGTTCTAGTCTGCTGTGTATATTCAGTTTCTGGTCAACCCAGGGTATGGGAGCAACTTATTATGTCTATGCTATTTCATTCTTAGATTCTCTTAAATTCCACAGCTAGTCCATCTGCCCACTGTCTTAGTCAAATAGAAACATAGTCTCAGTTTAGTGGAGTCTGTAACCCTCCTATTTGCTTGCCACTGAGTTCACGACTTCAACTGACAGGGCTCCGCATCAAGTTAGCTTCTCCTGGTCGCAACAAACAGCAGCAGTTTAGACACATCCTAGCTTGCCCCACGCTTGCCCAATAGCAATGCGGACAGAGCTAGGAGGGGTGGGAATTTCAGAAGATAACCTGAATTTCACTGGAGACTTGATGGCCTGAAAAACGTCTCAGAAATCATGTGACATATAGCTTTCACTTGAAGCTACATGTAAATGTACATGTATTTGTATTTTATTCAAAAGCACAATCATATAAAAATTACATAAGAATGAATATATCCTTCATAAAATGGATGGAAACTGTCCACTCATTTACTATATGACTTTAACATAAATTCATCCAAGCTAGCGCCTCTTCATCAGTAAAATAAGCTCAGGATAAGCACATGGGTAAAATAGACAGCTGTGACATCGAACACAAGACAAGGTTTATTTAAAGCTCTCCATCATGTCAACCTGCAAACTACAATGTCTCCACAGAGAGCTTCTTCCCTTAACTTTTCACCAATGTTTTCACTCTTCTCTTACATTTCTTAGTTGTCCATCATTATAATAAAATTTCAATAAAGGCTTGATCAATAATAATTATAGTAGGACATTACTCCGTAAGTCCTATAAACTATAGGCATTTATAGTTATGTAAACTAATGTCCTAATTATATTAGGACATTGCCCTGTAAGTCCTATAAACTAAAGGTTTGTAAGTCCAAACCTTTCTACATTGCTATTTAAATGAATATATGATATCATAAAAAATCTTATTAATAAGTAGAACTTCCATTATGTCATGTTCCATTATGACTATTTTTCCACATATATTTTATTTTAAAACAATAATTTCTGATTAGGTATAGAATATATTCTCATAATAGAAACTTTAGAGATTCCAGTAAAAAAATTAAATAAGCATAGAAAATCACACATACAAAATGACAGTTACAAACATTAAGTGTTTAAAAGCTTGGCTTTTAAAGTATATTATTTAAAATTATTATCATTTACTATGATATTTTAATTATCAAGTAAAATTAAACTTTTTTCATTTGCCTAAAATCTACATGGTTTTCCTTTCTTTTGAGTTACTTTTAGGATTCTCCAACTGTTGTCTGTCAAATACCATATTTTTCTTTGTTTAGAATAGACTTCTGTCAAAAAGTGTATTAACTAATATATAAAGGAACCAGCAGGATAATAAAGCTGATTCAAAAGGAACTCAACAGAGGAAAATACAGCATTTATAAAGGTTGAGGGAGAAAAAAGTCAATTAAGACTCTTATTTTGCATTAAAAATAAAACATAAGTTTGAGATTGTAATTTTCCATACTGAACAAATCCCAGAAACTATTAACATCTCTTCTGGAGAAAATTAGTTTTCTTTGCTATTACAAGAAAACCGTTTTCATAATTTTCAGTTTTCTAAGAGATAATATCTACCCTTACTACATTTTAAAATGCACTAATCAGTAGTAAAGAAGGAAAGATTCTCACACACATAGAGAATCAGATAATTCCAGATGAACCCGCTGGACACACTCATTAGACTCTTAAGAGAACCAAATAATTCTTCCTGTCAATAACTAATTCTTGGACAACTTTATTTTCTAACAGTAATTCTTGTGATCATAAACAATCTCAAAATACTATTTTTATCACACAAAAGACTGGCCCCACTAAAATTAGTCAGCACTTTTTAAATAAGTGCAACAAAATTTGTTAATAATACATATATGACTTTTCCTTCATAGATAGGACAGTTTTAATGTCAAAAAGTTAACTTCATTTCAGTACTTTAATAAATGTATTGGGAAGGTATTTCAGACAATCTGTCTCAGTTCAGAAATCTTTTCTTTATTATTGCTATCGTATTATTTGTTCTATTCTTTTAGAAATTAAAAATAAGAAATGTATCTCCACCCTATTTTACCTGTGCTATTTATAAATGAGGCTGAATTCTTCTCTCTTTGAGGTCTCACAAAATTTCTAAGATTCCTAACGGCAGGAAGTGCACTCCCTATTACATGAGACAGATGGCCCCTTTAAACCATTGAACGGACACCATACAGGTTTGCCTGGTGCACTTGGTGGGAACTGATTTTGTATACATAGTATAATCCATGTTCCTTAATGGTAAGCTTGCCATACTAACTAAGTCACATTTATTTTCAATTCTTTGTAAAATTGACATAAAATGAAGCAAAACTGATTTAAAAGATGGAAATACCACATATATGCTCTTTGTTCAGCACGTAATAAAAACGGAAACAGACATCAATAATTCTCTATAAAGGCAGTAAATGTGTGGAATTTAAACAACTTAATTCTAAATAGCCAATTGTTAAAGAACTTGTAAAAGATATTGTAAAATGGTTGGCATTCAATGACAAGGAAAGCACAATTACTAAAAATCTGGGAACACATTTAAGCTGCACTTAGAAGAAAGTGTATAGCTTTAGGGTATATTAAGAAAGAAAGTTTAAAAATCAAAGACATAAGCTTCCACCATGGGGAACTAGAACAAAGGTAAAAATTTAACCCAAAGATCCAACTATATGCTACCTATAGTAAAACTCACTTTAAAACTAAGGGCACGTATAAGTTGAAAGTAAAGGGGTAGAAAAAGATATTCGATGCATTGGCAATCAGAAGAAAGCAGGGTGGCTATACTTACATGAGACAAAGTGTACTTTAAGCCAAAAACTGTCACAAGAGACAAAAGAGCATACAATAGTAAAGAGATCAATTCAACAGGAAGATATAACAATTATAAATATATGTGTGCCAACATCAGAACACTTAAACTGGTAAAGCAAATATTGACAAAACTGAAAAAACAGACACTAATAGCAGGGACTGCAATATTTATTTTCAATAATGGGCAGATCAAAGAGACAGAAAGTCAACAAAGAAACAGCAAACTTACACAATAGATCATATTAATCTAATAGATATAAATAAAACATTCCACCTAATAGCAGCAGAATATACATTCTTCTCAAGTGCACATTAAACATTCTCCAGGACATATCAAAGGTTAAGACAAAAACCAAGACTTAACAAACTGAAGAATATCAAAATCATACTAAGGATGTCTTTCCACTACAATGGAATAAAATCAGAGGCCAGTGGCAAAAGAAAAACTAAAAAATACAGAAATATATGAGAATATACAACAGACTTTTGAAAATCAATAGACCAAAGAAATTAAGACAAATCAGAAAATATCATCAGACAAATGAAAGTTAAAATACCTTTCAAAACTTATCAACAAAACCAGTACTCAGAGTTTACAGCAGTAAATACCTACATTTTTTAAAATCTCAAATAAACAATTTAACTGTATATATCAAGAAACTACAAAAAAAACTAAAATTATCAGAAGAAAGGAAATAAGGAGTAAAGCACAAATAAACCAAATAGAAATAATAAAATATTAGAAAATTAAAAATATGAGTTTTTAAAGATAAACAAATTTGACAAACTTTTAACTAGATTAGCAAAGAAAGAGACAGACTCAAAGTCAAAAATTAAAAAGCATTACAAACAATACCACAGAAATAAGAAATATGAAAGATTAATATGAAAAATCATTTGCCAATAAACTGGATAAACTAGAAGAGTAGATAGATAACTTTCTAGGAACATGCAAATTATCAAGACTAAACCATGAAGAAATGTTAAACAGACCTATAACTAGTACAAAAACTGAAACAGTAGTAAAAATCCTTCCAAAAAAAGTCCAGCACCCAGATGTCTTTACTGGTGAATTATACCAAATATTTGAAAGAGAAATACCAATTCTATCAATCTAAAAATTGAAGAGGAGGAACAACTCCAAATCATAAATTTCTGAGATCAGCATTCACCTCATATAATATCAAAACTAGACAAGATACCACAAGAAAAGAAAACCGAAAAGCAATATTCCTGATGAATACAGGTTCAAAAGTCCTCAACTAAATACTAAACAAATTCAATAGCACATTGAAAAGATCATATTCCATTATTAACTGTTCTTTTTATCCATGGGATGAAAAGAAAGTTCAACATAATTCACTCAATGCAGTATTCCATGTTAACAGAACAGAGGTTAAAAATCACAATATTATCTTGCCAGATGCAGAAAAAGCATTTGCAAAATTCAACATTCTTTCCTGATAAAAAAAAATACTCACAATTATAAATAGAAGTAAAAGACCTCAACATAGTAAAGGGCATAGATGAAAATGATACAGCTAATATCATATTCAGCAGTGAAAAACTGAAAGCTTTTATTTTAAGACCAAGAACAAAGCAGGAGTGGCCACTCTTGCAACTTCTATTCAATACGTACTGAAAGTCCCAGCCAGAACAATTAGGCAAGAAATAGAACCCAGGCGGTGAGGGACAAAAAACATATGATCTTACCTTTAACCAGAACATAATCAATAAAAGCAAAAAGCAAGCAAAACTTAACAAGAGACATTGAAAATAAGAACAATCTAACAATAGCCAGGGGCGAGGGGGATGGGGACAATGGGGAGAAGGGTTTTCAGGAACCACTATAGAGGACACATGGACAGAACCAAGGGTGGGGAGGGAGGCAGGGAAGGAAGGTGGGATTGGAGGGGGAAGGGAGGGGAGAGTGTGCAGACAACTGTAATTGAACAACAATAAAGTAGAAAAAAAAGAAATAGAAGTAAAAAGATGACATCATCTTTTATGTAGAAAATCCTAACAATTCCATCAAAAAACAAAGTAACAGGATATACAATCAATGAACAAAACATAAGTTGCTTTATATATAGTAGGTACAAGCTTAAAAGATTTTTTGAATTCCCTTATAATAGCCTCAAAAAGAATAAAATACTTAGTAATAGATTTACTAAGAAGGGGAAAGGCTTATACATGGGAAACTACACACCATTAATTTTTAAAAAGTGAAAGAATACACAAACAGAAAGATGCTTCATGTTCATGGACTAGATGACTTATTGTTAGCGTCCACACTACTCAAAGTGATCTACAGACTCAATCCAATTTCTATCAACAACCCAATGGTTTTATTTTACAAATATATAAAAATTTTTAAATTAATACAGAAACACAAAAGAACCCAAATAACCAAAACAATTTTGAGATAGAACAAAGCTGGAGGCTTCACACTTCCTGAATGAACACATCAGAAAGCAATAATATTAAAAACATTATGGTACCAGCATAAAGACAGACACATAGAGCAATGGAACAGAACAGAGAACCCAGAAATAAATCCTTACCTAAAAGGTCATCTGGTCTTTGACAAAGGTGCCAAGAATGCACAGTGAAGAAAAGACAACATTTTCAACAAATGTTGTTGGGAAAACGCTACAACCAAATGCAAAAGAATGAATTTGGACCCATATTTTACACCATACAGAGAAAATCAACTGAAAATATATTAAAGACTTAAAGGTAAGACCTGAAACTGTAAAAGATTCCTAAAAGAAAATACAGGGAGAAAGGTTCATGACATTGGACCTAGATATCTGCATAGATACAACACCAAAAGCACTGCCAACAAAAACAGAAATAAACAAATAGGACTAGATCAGACTAAAAGATTCTGCACAGAAAAGGAAACAATTAACAGAGCGAGGAGGCAACCTATCAAATGGCAAAACATACTTGCAAGCAATATCTAACGAGGGTTTAATATCCAAAATAAACAAGGAACTTCTACAACTCAATAGAAAAAATTTGAAACTCAGCTGAGAAAGGACTAAAGACATGAAAAGACATTTCTCCTAGAAGACATAAAACTATTCAAAAGGTATATAAAAAGATGCTAAACGTCACTAATAACCATGGAAATGCAATCAAACCTATAGCATCAGCTCATAATTGTTAGGATGGCTATTAGCAAAATGATGAAGACAAAATTTCAAACACCAAAAAGAAAATAAGTTTAGAAGAGTGGATTAAAATCTTTGGAACATTTACAAAATGGAATACTACACAGCAGAAAGAAAGGAATTCCTACCCTTTGCGATGGCATGGATGGAACTGGACAGCATTATGCTAAGTGAAGTAAGCCAGTGGTGAAAGACAAATACCATATGATCTCACATTATAAGTGGAACCTAATCAACAAAACAAACAAGTAAGCAAAATATAACAAGACATTGAAATAAAGAAGAAACTGAACTAATCAGAGGGGAGGGAGTAGAGTTAATGGGAAAAAACAGGGGAAAGGCCATCAAGGAACATGTATAAAGGACACATGGACAAAGCCAAAGGTGGTAGGTTCAAGGGTAGAGGGAGGGAATGAATGGGTTGGGAGAATGGGGGTGTGAAAATGGAGATAACTGTACTTGAACAACAATAAAAAAAAAGAAGTATTAAAAAAGACATAGCAAGCCCTCGCTGGTGTGGCTCAGTGGTTTGAGCACTGGCTTGTGAAGCAAAAGGTTGCCAGTTCAATTCCCAGCCAGGGCACATGCCTGGATTGTGGGCCAGGTCCCCAGTAGGGGGGCACATGAGAGGCAACCACACATTGATGTTTCTCTCCCTCTTTTTCTTCCTCCTTTCTCCTCTTTCTAAAAATAAATAATAAAATATTTTTAAAAAGATGTGGAGAAATTTAGAAACTTGCACACTAGTCATGGGAATATAAAATGATGTAGTCACTATAGAAAGCGGTATGGAGTTTCATGAAAGATAAAAATAAACTACCACATGATTCAGCGATTTCACTTCTGATTATGTATCCAGAAAAATTGAAATCAGCACCTTGAAGAAGTATTGATACTGCAAAGTTCATGACAGCACTATTCACAGTAGTCAAGATGTGGAAACAACCGTAGTGTCCCACAGCACACAAATAGATAAAGAAAACATGATATTAATACAATGAAATACCATTCCATGTTTAAAAATAAAGGAAATTATGCAATATGCAAAAACATGAGTGAAACTGGGAGACATTAAGTGATATGAAATATCAATCACATTTACGTGAGGTACCTAAAATAGAAAGGCAGTAGTTACGAAAGGCTGGGTGTGTGGAGGGAAAAATGCGAAATTGCAAATCAATGAGCATAAAGTTTAAATTATGCAAATTAGTAAGTTATAGTAATCTACTATACAAATTTTGCCTATAATTAACAATACTGTATTGTATAGTTAAATTTTGCTAGGAAAATAGATCTCATTTTAGGTGTTATTAACACAATAAAATCAAATTAAAAAAAAAAAAAAAAGCATGTACTTTGACTGATCCTAAAGAGAGAAAGATACAATAATTACCCAAATTAGAAAAGAAAAATGGATCACCAGTACATACACATTATATGGGTAAGAAAAGAAAAATGCTATATTACTACCAATTATAGAGATATTAAAAAGAAATAAGAGTGTGTGTATAAACTTTATTCCAATATAGTTAACAATTTAGATAAAATACACAAATGACTTGAAAGACAAATGCTAGCAAATATGCTACAAGAAGAAATAGGAAAACTTAAAAATCTATTATCTGTTAAAGAAATTGCATTTGTAAATTAAAAGCTCTCACAAAGTGAACTCTAGGCCTTGACAAATTCTCCTGTGAATGCTACATAACATTGAATGAAAAATTAAATCAATTAAGTTATTTTAGAAAATAAAGGGAATGATTCTTAAATTATTTATGAGGACAATATCACTCTGATACTAAATCTAATCAAATACATTATTATAAAAAATTTATAGACCAAATATTTTTTGAATAATGATATAAAAATCCCAAAACAAATATCAGCAAGTGAATATAAAAACATATAAAACAGATCATACATCATGAACAAGTTTGTATAAGAATGCAAGGATATTAGACACTCAGGTACAAATGAATGTAATTAACCACATTATCAAAATAAAAGAGAAATACATATGATGATCTCAATTGATAAAGAAAAGGTAAATGACAAAATTATACACTACTCAATAAAAACTTCTGGCAAACTAAGAACAGAAGAAAACTTTCTCAGTTTGATAAATATCATCTATAAAAATCTACACCTGATAGCATAAGCAATAGTGAAATATCGAATGATTTTCCTGTTCTACGTCCAATTATTATATTTACAGCTTCTAGTTAAAATCCTATTTATAATTTTTCAGGGCTGACTACAGGCAATTTCAAAAGCTTTATCTGGCAGGCCTCCCAGGGGAAAGCTGAGCTCCTCACAGCAGACTCGGTGTGCAGCGTGTGCAAGGCAGTCTCTAAAGGGGGCTGCAGTCAAGGTCTCAGACATCTCTGGCCAGTCATGTTTGCGTTCCTAGTTCAGGCAACTTCATCCCTAAGTCTCTTCAACTGAGGCCTTGGTCAGAGGTCTTTCTTATCAAGAAGAAGAGAAAGAAAACTATGAAAAGAGTTTACTCTGACTCAGTACTTTTCCATTCCTAGTCTTATGTCTTATTCTCCCATTTATCCCGGTATCTATAAATCTGCTGGAGCCTTTTATTCGGGGGTTCTTCAACTTTGAAACAATCACCGCATCTATTATGACCCTTGACTGCTGTACCACTCCATAGGAAAAATGCAACAGTGAAGACGTGGCACTTTCTCTGGTTTAGCTGCTTGCATATATCATTGCAATAGAGGAATAAAAGTTCAACTCTTTAATATTTGGCTTCTTGCTGTAGTCAGCTACCTGGGCCCTGGCAGTTCAGCTCTCACTCCCAGTTCAGCAGAGTTCCTGACATTAGACAAAATGCCCACACAGATGCTTATGAACACATGTTTAAATAGCCCAAACTGTAAACAATCCAGATGTAGATAAACTGGTCAAAAGGTAAACAAACCATGGTATACTCATATAGTGAAATACTATTCAGCAATGGAAAAAACAAACTACAACTACATTGTTGAAACAACTACAAAGATGAATCTCAGAAACATCATGCTAACTGAAAGAAGCCAGACACAAAAGAATACATAGTTTCATTTTAAATTCTGGAAAAGACAGAATAAACTATATTAGGGAAAAAAAAAAAGATTAGTGGTCCCTTAGGAATGTGGTGTGATGAGAGTGTTTGATTATAAAGAAGCATGAGATTTGGGTTTCCGAGTTTACTGTTTCTCAGAAGTAATGCACACCTACTACCTGCACAGTAGTTTTGTGGGGCTTGAGTAGCAAACGGAAACAATGAAAACATACAGATCACACTGCTTGGCATGCTATGGGGAATAAAGTCCTCTCTCCTTGACCTAAGGGTCTCTTGTTTTCATCCAACATGCATGGAGACATGAGAGGTGAAGTTATTTGCTTACAAGTGGGATAAAATCTCAGACTCTTCACAGTTCTTTATGCATTGTAGTTATGTACTATAACTATAAAGAATACTATCAACTGTACAGATACTCTAACGGTAAAGAATCAGGGAAATAAAACAATGAGTTTACTACTAAGAAAACAGAAGAGATAAATGAAATTATTAAAAAAAATCAATCAATCTTAGAGAAGTCAGAAAAATAAGAGAAAGGAAACGAAGAACACATAGAGACTACAAGGAAACAAATTATCAAGTGACTTAAATTTAACCCTAACAATAATTACATTAAATCAAAAAAGTCTACACATCTCAAAACTGCAAGTGCTATCAGACTGGATAAAACAGGAAGCTCCAATGATATGCTGCCTAAAGAATCACATTTTATATATAAATACACAAATAGGTTCAAAGATGCCCTTAATCACACAGCTTTCAAATACACAAAGCAAAAACTGATAGGACTTCCGGAAAAGAAACAAAATCAAAATTATAACTGCAGAATTCAATAGCTTTCTCTCAATGATTGGTAAATATGAGGGAAATCAGTAAAGATGTGGAAGACCTGAACAATGCTATCAACTAATTTGCCCTGATTATCACTGTGATTATTCAATTTTAAGAATGAATTGCTATACCTCAGCAATCGTACGAAAGTTATCTAGGGTGCTAAATTTGTCCAGTGTCAGGTTAATATTTTCCACTTTGTAAACGGGAACTATTTTAAGAGGATATTTTGGAATAAAAAAAGTATCCTGTTCCTCATGATACTTTCATTCACTACTTTTCCCATTTATTGTTGATTTTTTCCTGAAGCCATTATTACTCTGGTATAGGCAATGATGGTTTTCTATTTCCTCCATTCACTACGTGTCTGTTTCATTTTTATACTTATTAAGTAGAATTCTAATTTCCCCATTCATTTATTTAGTCAATTGTTTATATTATTTATTTAGATCATTACATGGATATTTATTTTATTCAATGTTTCTAATCCTTATTTACTTATTCATTCATTCACTCATTCACTCATTCATTTATGTAAACTGTTTGGAAGCTACTTCAGTTTGGCATCTGTGTACATTTTAAATGTTTACATCATAATCCCTATATCCTGATAGGAAAAATCCAAGAGTTTTTACCTAGGTATATTTGTTGGAAAAATATTTAATTTTACAAGAGAAAATTTTACCTTAAACTTTTAAAATAAAGCCTATATACTTTTTTTTTAACAAAATGATTGCATTTTGTAGAAACAGGTACTCTTCATTGTAAACTGATGGTCTTTTTCATCTAGTTTATGTGACAGATTGAGAGTAGTTACTTTGCTAACCCTAGACACAGTCTTTTCTAAATAATAGAGACTCAATGTAAAATTACATTTTAAATTCATAAAAAGAATGAACTTATTAGTAGCAAACAAATATTAAAACTTATAAGCTGTTTAAAGATTCTCTAGATCCTCATTGAGTGTGCATATCTGTAATTTGTTTCAACAAGATTATTTTATTCTTTTTCTCATGTATGCTTGTGCCTGAGTGAGTTTTAATATTACTTATGTGCAAATTTTAGTGTCTTTTATCTTTTATTAAAGAAGTTTAATCAACTGCAATAAAAATCCCTGATTGAAGATATTTTTTTCTTTCTTTCTTTATTAAAAGTAAAAGGCTGCCAAGAGTTTGGATGACAGTCTATATCCAACGGAAAATCTGTTTTTTAATAAAAAGAGATTGCATAAATCCTATGCTTGATGCAAATTTCAAAAGCATTCACTATAGCCACAGACCCTTTAAATGCTTTAACATCCACATATAAATCTTAACAACTTCCTTTTGACTACCGGTTTTAGCCACTTCTCTGAAAGGAAAAAAGTTTAATAGCTACATTTGTAAACTTAGCAAAAAATATATTTGTATATACCATGCAGAATTCAAAATTTTCTAGTTAACAAAATATTAATCTCATCAAATATTTGAATACTTCTAATTCTTTAAATGTCATTTCTTCCTGTTTTGAAATTAAGGGGAATGTTGCAGGGAATGGGGGTAACTGGTTGAGGGAGATAAAGGGGAGAAAAAAATGGGACAATTATAATAACATAATCAACAAAATACACTTTAAAAAATTATAGTGAGGAAACATTTAAACAAAAACATGCCTGTAGATTTGATGATCTTATCAAAATTTGAAATCATAATTTAAACTTTCTTACAAAACAGATCTCAAGTCAATATGATTTCATTGATTAATTCTCTCAAACATTTAAAAATAAGGTAATATCAATCCTGCATAAAATGTTTCAGAAAATAAAATAGGGGGCAACACTTACTGACTCATGTTAAATGACCAACCTAATTTTTATTTATACACATATATACATTAAAAGAATACTACAAACCAATTTCTCTTTAGCACAGGTCAGAAAGGGTTTAAACACACATTAGTAAATGGAATTCAGTAATATACAAAAATGATAATAACCAAATGGAGTTTATCCCAGAAATCTGTTTGTCAAAATATTAGAAAACAATCCATGTAATTTACCATATTAGCAGAATAAATAAAATAAAGAATATAATCATCTCAATGTGTACATACAAAGCATTTGACAAATTCTGAATTCACCAACAATGAAATAACTCAGCAAAATTAGGAATAAATACATTTTTCTTAATGTGATAAAAGGAATATTTATGAAAAACATAGCTATTTACAGTATGCTTAATTGAGAATGACTAAATGTTTTCCTCCTAAAATCAGAAGGCAAGAACGTATGATCTCACCACTACTATTCAACATTGTACTTGAATTATTAACCAGAGAATTAATACCAAGAAAAAGAGATATAAAATGCATACTGACTGGCAATAAAGAAGAAACAACATATAATAATTATTACTAAAAACATCTATGAACAAGGTACAAATAGTAAAAGGTCACTTTTGCATGCTTATAGGATACAACATCAACATATAAATATATATATATATATATATTTGTTTCTATATCCTAAGCACAATATTACAAATAAATTTGAAGAATATAAACAAAATTTTGAAAAGCATCATAAAAACAAAATAATCAGTAATGTTTAAGAAAATATTCCCAACTCGATGTATTGGAAACTACAAAACACTGCTACAAAAATATAAAAGACAGGCCTAAATCAATGTAAAGATATAGCTTGTATATGATTTGAAAGACTCAATATTGTAAAGATGTGAGCTATTGTCAAATTGACCTGCAGATTCAAATCAATGTCAGTGTACACTCCAGCAAGTTTTGCTATGCACATAGGTAAGTCAATGTTAAAGTCTGTACAGAACAAAAACAAAAACAAAAAAAAACAATAATTAACAAGAAAAGTTGGGAAAGAGCAAACAGTCTGAGGGCTCCAACTACCTGGTTTGTACTCTTACTCTAAATCTGCAGTAATCAAGACTATGATATTTGCATGGGACAGAAATATAAAGCAATGGATCAGAATAAAGAATTGAAACATAAAGTAATATATACATATATGGTCAATTGAATTTTCACTGGAAAAAATATTAATATAAATAAATGACCCTGAAACTACTGTTTTTGTGGGGAAAATATAAAATTCAACCCTTAAACCGTAACAAAAATTATTAGAAATAGATCAAAAACCTAAAAATAAAATCTAAAATTATAAAATTTCTAGAAGAAAAGAGAAGAAAGGCAGAAAAATATTTGCAGCTTGAATCTGGCAAAAATTCTTACATAAGACCCTGAAGTGGCATTCATTTTAAGAAACTGATAAGTGAAATATATAAAACAAAAATTACTATCTTTTGAAAGCATCATTAAGTAAATGAATAGGTAGTACATATCTTGGAAAATAGTCACAAGCTATATTTGACAAAGGGTTTTTATATAGAATAAACTTAGAATTTTGTAAGATAACCTAATTTTAATTGGACAAAATATTTGAACAGAGACTTCCCAAAGAAATAATAAGCAAATAGTCTCTACAGATTTGAAAATACGTTGAAAATAAGTTTTAATCAGATCATTGTGCATTAAACTACATAACCACTAGAATGGCAAGAATATATGATCTCACCACTACTACCGAGTGCTGGCAAGGACGTTGAATGCCTGGAACTTCAATTCGTTACTACTGGAAATGTAAAACACTACAATCATTGAAAATGAATTCGACAGTTTCTTATAAAGTTAAACACAGAACTACTTATCATAAAATCCAGCAGTTCCACTCACTGTTTTCTCAGAAAAAATGAAACAATTATTTTCCATAAACACTTCAATAGGATGCAAATGGTAATAGCAACTCAGTCCACAAAAGCATAAACCTGGAAACAACCCAAATGACCATTGTAAGGTAAATGTATAAGCAAATTGTTGTATACACTTGGTAACTGAATACTATTCAGCAATGCAAAGAAAAATGTGTTGATATAACACCAAGAAAGGGTATCAAAAACATTATGCTGAGCCAAAGACGTCATTCAGAAACAGGTACATCTGGAGTCTGACCAAAGTGACTGACGAACCAAAAAGATGATGAACATCATCTGCACCTGCCATGTACTAAAACTATGTTTATATATCAGTGGACTTAATAGTAATGACTCCTCAAGTCAAGTTTTGAGGATTGCAAGGAAGAAAGTTTGAAAAGCCAGTAGTCTAGTGTGGGGACAATGGCAAGAGTTTAGTAAGATGTAAGAGGGTAATAAAGAAGAGAGAAAGAAGAAAAGGAAAATACAGAGGAAGGAAAAAGGAAAGGGATATAAACAAAGGAAAAGAGAAAAAAGAGAGATGTAATAAGTGAGAGCTAACTATTCAACTTTCTGAGTCCCAGTTTCAATGCATATAAAACGAGGATCATAAACCTTGCTTTGCTATTGAAACACAAGTATGAAACAGACATCGAAATATCTTCAGTTCATTACTGTCTATCTATGTCAGTGGACTTCAACAGGGAGCCGTTTCAGAGTTGTGTAAGAGTTTTTAAACTATATCCCAAAACTTACCTCATTTTATATAGCAAAATGAGAGCCTGCTAAACATGGTTTGGAAAGTTTCCTTAGTTTTGTTATATTCTCCAAATTCTACAAAATATCTACAGAAGTGATAACATTAGATATTATAACTGTACATTTGTGGACTTCATTATAATACTATTCATAGTAGTAATATTTATTTTATATCAGTTATATAATTGATATAAAATTATAATATAACTTTCTCTAGGTTTTATTTTTGGAAATAAAAAGAAAGAAGGGGAGAGAGAGAAGGAGAGAGGGAAATTTTGATGCATTAAACTCAAAATCAAGAATTGTAATATGTTCCAAAAGTAAATAAACAAAATTTGCTAATTACACGTAAGATTTTAAAGGTGGAGTTTTATTAGTTCATGCTAACACAAAAAAGGAAATAATTTTGAAAATAGTAATATGATACTGCCATCTCATGGCTAAGTCTTTATGAGAAAAAAAGTTTGATTAATTATTTTATAAGCGTAGTTGTCAAATGAAAAATCTGTTTTGTTCTTTTAGAGAATGTCTTGTTTTACTTTATTTATAGAGTACTCTTGAACCACATATTTGATGCCAGACACAATATAAATATTCTTTTTATCAAAAAATATTAAAATGACATATTGAAATTTAAAAGATTAAATATATCTATAGTAACCTATGCTTTTATTATTCATTAATACTAATATTAACATCATTTATTTTTATTAAAAGCTGAATGTCAGATATATAAGTTGATACAAAATCATTTCATTAGGTTCTAATTTTTCAAGGACTGTAATCAAATGTAGACAGAGAAAATGATGTTTATTTTAGCAAATAATTTTATACATTTTTATAGTTTCCTATTTCAAGATTCAGCTAGGCACATTTCATCCATTTGTGGATGGAACAGAGAAAAGAGGATTTCTGAGACAAAGCAATTTATAGAGTGTGGAAGAAGATATGTTAATTAGCTCTGTAAAAAATGACCTGGTCAAGCATACGTATTTACCACCAACAAGTGATAATCCAATGGGCCGACAGCACTGATGAGGTCAGTCCAGTCATGTTGAATATATGAACAACATCCAGAGTGTGAAAGTTTTAAGGTGTCACCAGAAATTATGGACACCAAACAGCAGAGCACAGCCATACTTATAGCAACACTTTTGGCAGACCCTTTCATCTAATCAGCAGTGATAAGATAAAATTCCATTTTATACCCCCCAAAACATTACATTCATAATCAATTTCATGTCCATGATTTTGTTCTGAATGTTGTTGTATCACTCTTTAATAGCTGTATTGTGATATAATTCACATGCCATAAAATCCATCTACTTAAAGTGTAAAATTTAAGGTTTTAATAGATTCACAGAGTTGTGCACATATCTCAATCTATTTTTAGAACGTTTTCATCATCTCCAAAGAAACACCGCATTGACTGGAGACTGTGCTCCATTCCCTTCCTCCCCATACTCCATACCTAGACAACCAGTGATTTACTTCCTATGTCTATAGATTTGCTTATTCTGGACTTTCTCTGTAAATGGCATCATACAATATGTAGATTTTTGTGACTGACTTCTTTTATTTAGCATAATATTTTCAAGGTTCAACCTTGTTGTAGCATGAATCACTACCTCATTCTCTTTATTGTCAAATGCTGTTCCATTGTATGGGTGCATCACATCATTTATCCATTCAACAGTTGATGAACTTGGATTGTTCCCACTTTTTTATTTTATTAGTAATTTTGCTTTGACATTGATCTAAAAGCTTCTATGTCAACATAGGTTGTCATTTCTCCTGGGTATACATGTAGAAATAATATTTCTGGGTCATGTAGTAATTCTATGTTTAACATTTTAAGGGACTAAAAAATTATTTTTGAAAGCAGCTGTGCCATTTCAAATCCCCACCAGCAAAGTATGAAGGTTTAAATTTTTCCACATCCTCTTTAAAAACTTATTATACCATATGTTTATTATAGCCAGCAAGGTGGGTATAGTGTAGATTCTTGTAGTTTCGATTGACATTTCCATAATGAGTTATGATACTGACCATCTTTTCAAATGTTTATTGGTCATTTGTATTTCTTTTTCTGTTTTTGGAGAAATGTTTATTGAAATCACTTCATTGTAATCATAGTAAATACTTTGTATGACTAATTTTTCCAAAATTATTGATACTTGTTTTATGGCCTAAAGTGGTCTACCCTGGAGAATGTTCCATGTGCACTTGAAAACAATGTGTATTCTGCTTTTGTTGGGTGAAGTGTTCTATCATGCTTAGTAAATTTGTATAGCTGTTCGAGTGCTATATTTACTTACAGATCTTCTGTCTGGGTGTTCTAACCATTAGTGAAATGGAGATATTGCAAATTCCAACTATTGTTGTACAACTGTCTGTTTATTCTTTTAATTCTGTTGATATTTGCTTTATATACAAGGTAGGGTAAAACTAGTTTCACAGTTGTGAGTATACAAAACAGAGTTTATTCTTGTAGTATTATTTATTAATTATTATATTATTTTCCATTAGAACAACAGTAAACCTATACTTGTCCCACTGTGTATTTTGGGCCTTTGTTGTTTGGTGCATATCTGTTTATAATTATTAGAACTTCTTTTTTTAAAGATTTCATTTATTTATTTTTAGACAGAGGGGAAAGGAGAGAGAGAAACATCAATGTGTGGTTGCCTCTCATGTGTCCCCTACAAGGGACCTGGCCTGTAACCCAGGCATGTGCCCTGACTGGGAATCAAACCAGTGACCCTTTGGTTCACAGGCCGGCACTCAATCCACTGAGCTGCACCAGCCATGGTTATTATATCTTCTTAATGAGTTGACCCTTTCATCAATACATAATTGGTTTGGTCTCTTGTAACAATTTTTTACTTATGTCCCATTTTATCTGTTATTAGTATAGTCTCCCCTGTTGCCTTTCTGTTACGAAATGTTTGCGTGGATTGTATTTTCTATCTTTGTACTTTTAATCTGTTTGTTTTTGGATATAAAGTTAGTTATTTGTAGGCAGTAAGTAGTAGATAATTACTTAATCCATTCTGTCAATCTCTTCCTTTTGATTGAAGAATTTACTCTATTTACATTTAAAATAATTATTATGAAGGAAGAACCTACTTTTTGTCATTTTGCTATATGTCTTTTACATGTCTTTCAGATTCTTTGTCCCTTTTTTCTCCCATTAATGTTTTTTCTTAAGGATTTTGTGCTGCACTATTTCCATTGTTGTTATGTCTTTTTTTTTTAAGATATTTTCTTAGTAGAAAACATGGAGAGTAGACTTACCATCATAAAGTTATTACAATCTAATTTTAACTGATACCTACATACTTTCAGTAGCATACAAAACTTTCTGCTATACAACTCCATCCCCCTTTTATGTTTTATAGTCACAAATTACATCTTCATACCATGTGAGCTCATTAACACAGGTTTATAATTATTATTTTATGTATTTTCCTTTAAATAGTAGAGGAAATAAAAACGAAAATTATAAACCAAAAAGCAGAATACCACTAGCTTTTATATTTACCTACATCATTACTTTTACTCAGGTTTTTTACCTTTTCGCATGGCTTTGAGTTACTGTCTAATGTCCTTTTATTTCAGTCTGAAAAATTCCCTTTAGCACTTTCTGTAAAGCAGGTCTCGTAGTGCTGAAATCTCTTGGCTTTTGTTCATCTGGGAATGTCTTAGTTTCTTCTTTATTATTGAATGATAATTTCATCAAATATAGATTCTTTGATTGACTTTTTTACCACCCAAGAAATATAGTCCACTCACTTCTGGATGTCATGGTCTACAATTTTGTAATGATGCATCTGTTAGCAATCTTACTGAAAATGTCCTGTGCATGTGGAGTCACTCTTGTCGTGCTGCTTTTAAATACTTCTCTTCGTTGTTCAAAATTTTGATTGCAATGTGTCTTTGTGTAGATTTCTTTGTACTCTTTTGTCTCTGGTTTGCCAAGTTCCTTGATTGTATAGCTTAATATCTTCTATAAAATTTGGAAAGTTTCAGCCATTATATCTTTACATATTCTTTCTGTCCCATCCTATCATTCCTTTACATCTGGGATTCCTATGATGATATACAGGCCTCTAAGATTCTATTTAATTTTCCTCATTCTTTATGATTTCTGTTTCTCATAAAAAATAATTTCAATAGACCTGTCTTCAAATTCACTGATTATATCTTCTGCCTGCTTAATCTTATTTGAGTTTTTCTTTTCAGTTATTGTGGTTTTAAGCCCTGTTTGTTTGTTCCTTTTTATAATTTCTATATCTTCATTGATATTCTTATTTTGTATATAAATTATTATTCTGATTTTCTTTACTTCTTGTCCATGGTTTCCTTTAGCTTTTTTAAATATATTTGTTTTGTTTTTTTGTTTGTTTTTTTAAGATTTTATTTATTTATTTTTAGAGAGGAGAAGGGAGGGAGAAAGAGAGAGAGAGAGAAACATCAATGTGTGGCTGCTTCTCACGTGGCCCCCAATGGGGACCTGGCCTGCAACCCAGGCATGTGCCATGACTGGGAATCAAAACTGTGACCTTTTGGTTCACAGCCAGCGCTCAATCCACTGAGCTACGCCAACCAGGGCTACACATATTTAAAAGTCAATTCAAAGGTTTTCATTTAGTTCATCCAAAGTCTGTGTTTGCTCAGGAAGTTTTTTTGTTGTTGTTAATTTCCCATGTAAATGGGTCATACATTCTCTTTTTGTTTTAACATACTTAGTAATGTCTTGTTTCAAAGCTAAACATCTTAAATATTATGATATGGAACTCTGAAAATCATATTCTTCCTCTTTCTCAGAGTTTTTGTTCATTTCTCTAGCTGTTTGTTTAGTGACTTGTCAAAACTATTCTTCGAAAATCTGTATTTTTGTCATGTATAATCTCTTAAATTCTCTTCCTTCATCTTGTGTTCAGTTAGTACTTTGATAGTTATTTTCTTGAATGATAGGATGGAGAGAGAGACAGAATTGTTTTTGTAGACTGGCTGTGTCCTACACTGCTCCTTTGATGTTTAGCAAAACTGTTTACAACTATACCTTATCTTTAACTTTCTGATGGAAATGTACCAGAGGTAAAATCTGAGGATCCTCTCAGATTTTTTTTCTGAATGCATGCCCTGCCCAAGGAATGCACATGACTCTAAATTTCGCATTGTACATAGACACTTTTAAATTCACATTTTACAAAGAAATTCTTTCCAAGATTTGTTTCCCAGACAGTAGTTGACTTCAACTGTAATACTTTGCCTCTCAAACCTGCAGAGTTTTGTGTTTTTTTTATACTTAATCTGTTTTTAAAGGACACCCACCAATTTTCCACTGTGAGTGAGCTCTGGTGTAGGCAAAACAAAGAAAGTGCCTTGGGTCATCCTTCAGGCACCCCCCCAGAGAGGTGAGGACAACATAATGCTTTCAGGAAAATTATTCCTTGGCCTCTTTGGAACAGGGTCCAAGATTCTACATTAGAACAAGGGCACCATCTTCAAGCCACCACAATGCAGTGATGACAAGTAGAACAAGGGTGAGTAAAATTGCCACGCTTTTTCCTACCTTTTTAAAGCTCCCCTTTTTTTGATACAGGGGTGAACTTTTTTTTCTGGATTTCTAACAAAGTCTATTCTCATGCTATCATTTTCCTGGTTCTTGGTGTGACAAGTAATTTTCTATTATACACTAAATATTTTATATGTTGTATTATGACACTGATTCTAAATTAATAGTTCTAAGCATGATCCCCCTGGTGAGATGAAGCACAAGGGTCCAGTGGGTATTCAGCTTCCCCACAGACCCCATTGACTCCACCACACCAAAAGTGGGGCACAGACCCACACCTCTTTACCACCGACGGGTAAGATGGGAGTTCAGCTGCGCCTGAATGGGGCTCACACATGTTCCTGGTGAGAAAGGCACTGGTTCAATACCATTTCATTGTCTCTTAGCAGGAGTGTAATATCAATAACAAAGGTGAAAGAAGAAGACTCACTCACAATTATTTTCTGCCTGTAGGTTGGTGGCAGAAATGCTTGTCTCTTTGGGGTTCAGCTGACCCAAGGAGAGAGTATGAAAGAAATAGAATGCCATCTAGACCTTCTCCTTCCAAATCTTTGTACTTCGTTGATGCTGGTTGGTTGTGGAACTTCAGCTATCCACTGGACATTGTTAATATCCAGAGGACTAGAGCACTGACTGTCCCACCTTGAAGAACTTTGTTTTGCTTTATTGATGCCAAGTAGTTGTGGAGACTCAGCTTGCCACATGACTCATTGACGTTACCACCAGTTTATTACTCCACTTGTACCTACAGTACACTTTATCTTTAAAAAAGCAATATATGTAAGTGTATAGCACTTCATGTTATTCTCCGTGTACAATAGTCTAAAAGCAATATGTCATTCTTTGAATAAAATCCGGATTTGTTACTGCTTCACGAAAGTTTTCCATTTGTTCCATGCTAATTTCTGTTTTATCTCTGGCCACTTCCCCATTTACTTCTTGTGCCTTAGTTATTTTGAACAATTACAATTCCCTGTTCTTTGGTGCATTTTATATTGCCTTGGATATGAACTTGCTATTATGAGTGTATATATATAGTATTTACTTATTTATTTTCCATAAGTAACATGTATACTATGGTAGAAAAATGGTTCTGTAAAATTATCCTTACTTGGTCCTAGTTTTATTATCTAAGTAACCAATAAAACTAATAGCAGAAATTTCAAATTAGTCAATTACATCACATCTTGGGAGGTCTCCATAATACATATATGATACTACTATAAGTAAACAGATAAGTAAGCAAATCAGATGAATTAAATCTTCTATCTCCTGTATTTTGTGGAAAATTCTTCAAAGAAAGAATCATGTACTATACAAACTCATGACAGTGGGAATCATTTCCCATGTATTGCTGTACATATTTGCTAAACACAAACACAGATAAAACCAGACTTAGGACATACTGCATAGACATGGATGGTTGTCTGCACATATTACCACTACGGTAGGTAAAACTTCCCTTTGCTTTCAAACTACTTCCGGATCAGATGGCATTAAGTGTCCAGCAGTATTAACTGATCTAAAATTGGTCTGCTTCTAGATTTAAATATGTGCCACTGTTTTGTTTGTGTTGTGACATTCTAATATTAATACTAAATTTCTATAAACAGAAACTCAACTGTCATCTGATTGCTAAAGACTTTACTACCTACAAGGTCAAACTATAATGGAAATGAATGTAATTATGTAAATGTATAATGCCATAATTTAACTTTTGGTCAAAGAGGACAAATGTAAAACAGCTGGATTTTCTGTTTTAAAATTCTCATCAGTCAATTATAGTACATAGTTCTGAAAACAGATGGCAGGCAGTAACGTGGAATTCTCCAGCCTGAGTGTTAACATGGAGGAATTTTATCAATATAAAGTGTCACTTGTAAATTAAATCTTGTATGATAGTTACCACATCATAATTTTTTGTATTTTAATGAAAGTAATCTGATTATTATTGACTAAGATGACATTATATTTGTAATTTATTTTCTGTTCTAAGCGGTCACATTTCCTAGAGAGAAATAATAATCAAGTTTTCAGAAGCTTTTTTTTAGCCATATGGCAATTAAATAGTCAGATTTTTTGATAAGTACTGAAATGTCTGCTTCTCAGTTTTTTGTGTTCAATAATTCAGCTTGTTAGTTGATAGAGAAAAGTTCTGTCAATGAGGTGTCACCAATAGTTGTTGAGATTTATAGGATTATATTTCATAGGACTAAGTAAAAATTTGGTAGTGCCCATATTAAAATATCCATAGATGTATTTTACAAATTTTCATAGTACAATGCAGATGCTTCCTGAATTACATTTCTTTATACAAAATGACAATTGCTCTTTTCACTCCTTATAGAATGTGAATGTTAAAGTATAATATACTATATTCATTAAGCAAATTAATTCCAAAAATGATATGCATATATACTACTGCAGAGCATTAAAAAAGCAGAAGTACGTTGATTCTACCACTTAACAACTAAGTTCAATGTAAGAAGATATACACATCTTAAGAAAAGAGATTTGAAAAGGAACATTGACAAGGCACTATCGTTATAAGACAGTTCAAGTTAGAATTCTCAAAAGTTCAGTGACTTGGGTACAAGTAAAACAGGGGAAAAGAAAAAGAATTTTCAAAATTACTAAAGGATTTCTGATTCCACCAACATAGATTATTCTTTTCCGATCCTCTGGATAACTGAAACTCCTTGGCTACTAACAAGCATAGGAAGACTATGGCAGGTGGAAAGGAGCTGGAATTGAACCTGGGTACCTTCAGATAGAAGAAATGATCTGTTAGTGAATTCCTCCGGTGTCTTTCTTGTTAATTTACTTTATTGTTGTTCATTTACAGTTGTCTGCATTTTCTCCCAACCATTCTCCCCAACCCCAGCCAAACCCATCTCCCTCCCTTGCTTCCACCCTCCCCCTTGGTTTTGTCCATGTGTCCTTTATAGTAGTTCCTGAAAACCCTTCTCCTCATTTTCCCCTCTCCCTCCTCTCTGGCTATTGTTAGTTGTTTTCAATTTCAATGTCTCTGGTTATATTTTGCTTGCTTTTTTCTTTTGTTAATTATGTTCCAGTTAAAGGTGAGATCACATGGTATTTGTCTCTCACCACCTGGCTTATTTCACTTAGCATAATGCTATCCAGTTCCATCCATGTTAGGTTTATTCCTAGGAACTTTATTTTTCTTGTTGCTATAGCAAGTGGGATTTTCTTCCTGATTTCTGTTTCTGATATTTCATTGTTGGTGTACAAAAATGCCTTTGATTTCTGAGTATTGACTTTGTATCCCACTGTTTTGCTAAATTCATTTATTAGGTTGAGTAGTTTTTTGGTTGAGTCTATAGGATTTTTTAGGTACACTATCATGTCATCTGCAAACAATGACAGTTTTACTTCCTCCTTTCCAATTTGGATGCCTTTTGTTTCTTTTTCTTGTCTAATTGCTGTGTCTAGGACTTCCAGTACTATGTTGAATAGGAGTGGTGAAAGCAGGTGTCCATGTCTTGTTCCTGATCTTAGTGGGAGAGCTATAAGTTTTTGTCCACTGAGTATGATGTTGGCTGTAGGTCTCTCATATATGGCCTTTATTATGTTGAGGGAATTCCTGCAGTTTCTTTATTGCCTTCTACAGAGCCTGATAGAACCATACAGAATAGAGCATCACAACACAGTAATAACACTTCCAGATGGCAGTATAAGAATAACACCTTTCTAAACTGGAGGCAGGCAAAAACTGTTTTTCAAATAAAAACAAACAAAATTAATTATAATAGAAAAATGAAATTTCTGATCATTAAAAAATAACACTGATAGTGAAGGTGAAAACTACAAACATTGGAAAAATATTTCTAGATCATATAAGGCATAAATAACTTGTCCCTAGAAAATATATCACATCCACTTTTTGAATTACAGAAAATTGCATAGAAAACTGGATAAAATGATCAACAGGTATGTCACAAAAGAACATATGCAAATGACTGATAAATATATTAAAAGTCATTCAATTTCATAGTAACTTGGGAAACACAAATTAGAACTCAATGTAAGTACCAAGTATCTACCAGAATGACTGACCCACAGTCAAGTTTGAACATAATTTTACTCTATTACATTATGAGTTAAGTAATAATATATTGTTTTTACATTAGTAAATTATTTTTATTGTTACTTATACCTATAAAATAGAGTTTAACCTGTGTTGCAATATCACTAAAATTATTTTTTTAATACTGGAGTGTAAAATGTTCATTTCTATAAAGCTCTATAATATATCTTTTAAGAGAAAACTGCTAAATAATCTAATTGAGTTATTATTTGGATGAGTTCTGATAAAATAGACAAATATAGCTAGAAAAGACAATATTTTTGGTCAATACCTGGTGGGAGTAGGCTCTAAAATCATGAGTATTTTTTCCTTAAGCAACTGAAACTGAGTATCTGTAGCTTTCAATTACTAATGTAATTTCAACAAAAGACAATTGGTATTGCAAATGGAGTGTACTGAACTAAAAGTGCCTAAAAACTTTCCCTGAAAGATTTTTATGTAGAATACGTATATAATTAAATTTCACAGTCAAAGGAAGAAGGCTTTTAAAAGTTTTTATTAGTGTTATAACTATACATTTTCAAATGGAATATAGTATGAAGCTTTGTAGTAACACTTTTTATTTTCCCCCCACTCAGAATAGCATTGTCAAATTATAGGTAATGAGCCATTATGAATCCCTTAAATTACAGAGTGAATGATGTGAGTTAATGGGCTCCATTACACTTTTAATATTTCTTAAGTAGTTTTTCTAAGTTTCTTAAAGAATAAATATGTTTCAATCATATAAAAAGTTATATTCAACTACTCAACTAACCTTGAGTATGGAGAATTTTTTTTCTAATTTTATTTTTTTAAAGATTTGAAAATAGATAAAACAATATCTGTAAACACATCACTTGATTTAATTCAGTCAAGTAAACTTTATGTTTAAGAAAAAATCACCCCAGCCATCCTCGCTCCCCACCCCTGAACCCACCTGGCTGGGATGGGGGGAATGGTGGGTGTAAAATGGAGATAACTGTACTTGAACACCAATTAAATTTTTGTTTTAGTTGTTAAAAAAGGAAAAATCAAAATATTTCATTTTGGAAATAAAAAATATTTTATAAATAGGAAGTAATGTTATAATTCATATTCTCTCAATTATCCTCTCCACTAAATTGAGTATTTGGTTAATAGTAAGACAACACTTCTCGCCCTGGCTGGTGTAGCTCAGTGGATTGAGCGCGGGCTGGGAACCAAAAGGTCCCCGGTTCGATTCCCAGTCAGGGCACATGCCTGGGTTGCGGGCCAGGTCCCCAGTGAGGGCCATATGAGAGGCAACCATACATTGCTCTTTCTCTCCCTCTCTGTCTCCCTCCCTTCCCCTCTCTCTAAAAATAAAAATAAAATCTTTAAAAAAAAAAATAGTAAGACAACACTTCTCTATTCTTATAGTGATTCTTATTTCATATGAGTAGGCCTTTCTGTATGTTCCTAACATTTTCTGAAACATGCAGAATTACGTAGTCAGAGGCATAGGTTCATATCTGAAGGAGATGGCTTAGAGGATAGGAGTCTGCTATATAGTCCTCAGCTAATAGGCAGCTCTTCGTGGAAGCTTCTTCCTGGAAATGCAGTGGCAGCTGCTTGGGCATATAAATTCAAAAAATTACTACACAGCACACTTAGGTGTTTACTGAAGGAAGAAGAAATTAATAATTAAATTTAAGTAATCCTGAGTATTGTCATTGACATATACAACTGTAACAGCCACACAATAAGCAAGGTTATTTTTAAGTATTTAGGGTCATGGGATTTGGTGTCCTTTCTTCCTTTTTTCAAGAAATGCCTACTGTCTTAGTAATTTTGTTGAAGTGATGGATGTTTTAATTGCATAGACTATAATAATCATTTCTCAATTATATGTGTATTAAATCATCATGTTTTGGACCTCAAAAAAATCAAGTTTTAGAACATACACATACACAACTTTTGTCAATCATACCTCAATAAAGCTAGAAAAATATAATATAAAATAAGGCCATAAATAAAACAAATACAAATGATTTTCAAAATAAATAAATGGTTAGTACCTGCAAGAAGACTGAGCTAGGTGTTAATTTGGAAGAATTAAAAAAATGAAATTTATTTCGAAGTCTGTACATAGAGTTTTTAAATGATGACTCAATGTAGCTTTTTGTTTCATTTCCTTCTGTGAATTTAAACTATTAAATGTCTCTTACTTGAATTGAGTAGAAAACTGTTTAAACTGCTTAAAGAGACAGATAACATAGAATATTTTGTGGTTATTATAAGACAGTGAATTTAAGAAATCTAAATATTCTCCTGCCATAGACATCTGGAAATCTAAAACCTAACATACCTATTTCAAATTCAGATCTGATCTTGCCTTAAAAACAAACAAACAAACAAACAAACCACCACTACCAACAACAAAATTCCAGCTTTTAATTTCCAGAAACAGGGCGGAAACTGAGATCTAGTAGGGCAAGCAGAAAAACTGATGCTGCCCCTCCATGAGGTCTCAGGAGACAGATATACATACTAGGAGAGGGTTACATCCACATAGATCTGGTGGTTAGGTGTTGTGCCCATGTAGAAGGTTGAAAATAAGATACTGAAGATAAACTAGGAACCTCAACTATCTGTAGAGCTGGAATAGTAGGTAGACAGAGGAACACAGAAACTATTACAAGCTTTTCTGTATGTGCATAAGCTGTGGGTGAAAACAAAAAAAATTAAATTAACAGAAGAAACGTTTCTCAATTCATCCCAGCCATGTTGTGAGACATCTGCAAGCAATAAAATTAATATAAAAAATTGGTCTTGGGGTTTTTAACTCTTAACATATCTGGTGAAAGTGAATCAAACTCACTGTGGAGGTACACTCCAGCTTTCAACTGCAAATATCACAGCCTTCTCCCAGATAAAGTCGCACTGAAGAGACACTCACAGGCAAAAGTTAAAAACATGAATGATAACAAGATCATATGAGCAACAGACAACAGAAACAGCAGCATAATTTTTCTCCCAAGAGTTATTCTTTTTAAATATATTTTATTGATTATGCTATTACAGTTGTCCCATTCCCCTCTTTATTCCCCTCTGCCCCCTATCCCCCCCATTCCCCACCCTTTAGTTTTGTCCACAGAAGTTCTTTGTCGTACACATAAGTTCTTTGGCTTCTACATTTCCTATACTATTCTTTTTTTTTTTTTAAGATTTTATTTATTTTTATTTTTAGACAGAGGAGAAGGGAGGGAGAAAGAGCAATGTATGGTTGCCTCTCACATGGCCCTCACTGGGGACCTGGCCTGCAACCCAGGCGAACCTTTTAGTTCCCAGCCCGCGCTCAATCCACTGAGCTATACCAGCCAGGCCTCCTATACTATTCTTAACCTCCCCCTGTCTGTTTCCTACCAACCGTTTATGTTACTTATTCTCTGTACTTTTTCCTCCTCTCTCCCCCTCCCACTCCCCTGTTGATAACCCTCCATTGCTAATATAAATCCCTTTAACATTTCATATAATAAAGGCTGGGTGATGATGAATTCCTTGAACTTGACCTTGTCTGGGAAGCACTTTATCTGCCCTACAATTCTAAGTGAAAGTTTTGCCGGATAGAGTATTTTTGGATGTAGGTTCTTGCCTTTCATGACTTGGTATACTTCTTTCCAGCCCCTTCTTGCCTGAAAGGTCTCTTTTGAGAAATCGGCTGACAGCCTCATGGGAATTCCTTTGTAGGTAACTGTCTCCTTTTCTCTAAGAATTTTTCTTATATTAACCATTGAATTATTTGCTAGAAACAATAAAATTAATATTAAAATAAGAGCACATAAAATAAAGGCTCATAATCAATTAGAATTAGAAAAATATCTGAAAGTAAACATAGATATAAAACTTAAAGAATATAAATAAAGAGACAAAAATGTATTAAGCAGAGATATAATAACAATTACTAAATTAGAAAACATCTCAGATAGCTTTCCAGAATAAAATTAAAAGGCAAAAATAGGTGAAAGATAGGAAAAGACATAAGAGAAACAGAGGTTAGAAATACATATATAAAATATACATATTCCCCAGTAGGATTTCCTGAAAAAATTAGTTATAATGAAAGAAAGACAAATTTTTAGATAAAGGTAAAATTTACCAGAAAGAAATAGATTTTTCAATTCAAAAAGGTATAAAAGATTTCAAGTAGGATAAACAAGTAAAAATCCACAGCTGAATGTACCTTAGTGAAATTTCATAACATTAAAAATAAAGAGATCTTAAAAACAATTATAGGCAAGAGATAAAATTTTATCTATAGCAAACATGAGCAACATGAATTCAACTGCATTTATTTAAAATATTAAAAAGAAGTAAGGCAAATAACAAAGATATTGTCTGGAATGTGGGGGAAGTAGCTAACATGTTACTACAGCATCAAGACCAATGCAGCACCATCAGGTGTTCAGTGTTAATGACAAAAGACCTCAGGAGTCACAGAAACTGGAAATCACCACCAACTACCCACAAAAAGAATGCCATTGATCTTTGTGAAAATCTCAGCAAGCAAATCGGAGACAAAACAATGAAATGCCCGGAAGCCTCCTTAGGCTCTGAGTTGTAGTTGAGTGCAAAAAGACCACAATTGCTTCTTAGGGGCTTCAAGACATTTAAAGAGCTCTGACAACTCTAAGAACTTCAAGGAACTCCAGGACATTTCCTCATAATTTAAGAGCTGTAGAAACAAAGACACAATAAAACAAGGCAAACCCAGATCAAGTTATGAAACATTTGTCTGCATCCTATCATTAATACATATTTCAGAAATAAAGTCATAACCAATTATATGTTCTATTTAATCAAAATATCTTAATTTCCTTATGTTTTTTCTCTCTGTTTAAATATAGAACAATTGTTCTTTGACATGTAAGTAGTATCACTTACTACACAAAAAGATCACTTACCAAGAAGTGCACTTTGCTTTCATTTCTTGATCATTTACTTAGGAGGAATGTCAGATATTGTATGAATTTAAAGAGGTAGTAAAAATCACACAGTTCGGAGATGATTTCCAATCAGGCTTTATACTCTGGGCTTGCTGGCAAATTTTGTTCATTTTAAGTTCATTTTTATTTTATTTCTAAACTGTCAGCAGGCAACAGTAATGTAAGAAAAAGTTAAGGGGAAAAATGTCTTCTTTCTTTGTAGGAGCCACATGATTATGTATTATAACACAAAATCATACTACATGATGCACTGGGGATATTAAATGCCACTCAGTGTTTAGTTGTACTCACACAAGGCTGGTATGCCAAATCAAAACCCAGACCCCATTTTCCTTCTACCTGGGCTCTGCCAGAATGAGAATTTTAACTGCCACACAACTAACAATGAAAGAAGAAACGCTGGTCTGTCTTTTATGATCATTAAGATTTCCTAATAAGAAAAAGTTACATGAGCTATTTGGGTCATGTTATGCTGTTAACTTGACACTGGTACTTTAAAGAGTGAAGTTATATTTATATATAAACAATGATATGTTGAATTTGTTCTATTATCACTAAGTACAACTAAGCAAAGGTAAAGAACATTTTTCTCCCACTCATTGGATGTCATGACTTTGCTGTGTTCCGTTCCCTTTTTTGAGTCACATTATGCCCACACAAAAAATAATGTAAGTGCATAGTGATCTCTTGCCCCATAATTCCTTTGTGTCTTCTTTCTGTGCTGACCAAGGTATTTGGAATAAAAAAGAAAGACAAACACGAGCTGCTCACAGTCATGAAAAAAAAATAATTACAAACGAAATGAATCTGTCAAAATAAATTATTTGCATAAATCTAATTTACCATTTCACAAATTTCTCTGCTTCCCTTAGGGCAGATAATTTTATGTGAGTGATCTGCCTATATATTTGTTTCTTATATATTTATTGTTCTGAAGGGGATTTGTGTTTACATAGCTCTAATAATATTTATTATGGTTCAAATTTTAGAGAAATCCTTCCAAGAAAGCTAAACTATACAATTGTCCAGTCTAACTATATTATTAAAAATTATACTTATACAATTTATGACATGAAGATGTTTCATCAAAATAATTGTTTAAATATAATTGTCCTAAACATTAATTTTAATGTTTCATTATTCAATGTGACACCTTTTATTTTTGCATGTATCTTTAATAGATATGTAATAATAGAACAGATGCAATTATATATCCTATTTTGTTACTTAAGCCTTTCTTTAAAATTTGTTCATATTGTGGCATAATCTGCATGATTATTTTAATGGTTGTTTAATTGTCCATTGATTTTTTTGACACACACACGCACATTTTGGTGACTCTGTATAGATATTTTCCTGCTGTATAAGTACAAGCAGAGCCCCCTTTATTTTAATAATAAAAGATGATTTATGGAAGTTTTAATAAAATGATTACTGAAGTATTCTCACTAAATTATTATCTATGTAGACTGTTAATATATATGTGCTGGGAAATTCTCTTGCCAATGTAGCAAATGAAAATGTATATTCAGTACTCATTACAGTTGACAAGCTAAGGATATGCTAGAATCTTGCTACAGTAGCCCCACTTCATGTGAAGAGACTTATTCCAAGATCCCTCAGTGGACACCTGAAATTTCAACAGTATCAAATTTTGTATATACTGCGTTTATTCCTACATGCACACACATACCTATATTGAAGTTTAATTTATAAATTAAACACAATAAGAGATTCACAATAATTAATAATAAAATATAACACTAACCAATTGCCTTTTCCTATTTATGTTCAAGAAATACACAATTTGATGGGTTGCAGAAATCCAGTACACTAATTAGAAAGAACATAAGCACCCCTACGTCCATTGCATTGTTATTTACAATAGCCAAGATATGGAAGCAGCCCAAGTGTCCATTAGTAGATGAGTGGATAAAACAAATGTGGGACATTTACACAATGGACTACTACTTATTTGTAAAAAAAGAAGAAAATTTAACCCTTTGTGACAGCACAGATGGACATGGAGAAAACTCTGCTAAGTGACATAAACCAGTCAAAGAAACAGAAATGCTGTATGATTTCATTCATATGTGGAATCTAATGAACAAACTGAAAAACAAGCAAAATAGAAACAGACTCAGAGAGCAGGCTGACATCTCTGGAAGGGGTCGGCGGGGAGAGGGGAGGTTATGGGTTAGAGGGATCAAGCAAAAAGAAAAAGGATTCATGCACTTGGACAACAGTGTGGTGATTAGGGGGTAGGGCCATATATGAGGGATTAATGGTAGTAGAAAAAATACAATAAAAATAAATTTTTAAATAGGCCTTTTAAAACAATATATTGTAATATAAGTTATGTGAATGAGGTTTCTCACTGTCTCAAAATATCTTATTGTACTGTATGTACAAAGTAATGATTCACATTCCAGGCTGGCAAAGAAAGATGGGGAGAGATTTCAGTGTGCTACTCAGAACAGCGCACAATTTAAAACTTATGAATTGATTATTCCTGTAATATTCTATTTAACATTTTGGACAGTGGTTGACTGCAGTTAATTTAAACCACAGAAAGAAGTACCATGGATAAGGAGAAACTACTCTACTTATTCTTATGAGACAAAAATATATAAATTACATTACATTAAAAAAGAAAGATTATACTTATTCTGTTAATAATTTGTATTATTGGGCTAATATATGATATAGTAGTATAGTAAAATATGTATATAATTAATAAAAGTACACATATAAGGATAAATATTTTTTCCAATAAGATAAATAACACATAAAGACGTGTGATTGTAAAGTTTTGACACCACGTGGTTTTAGAGGAAGCATTTGTGGAACAGAGAGGAGAGGTTGAAGGCCATTTAAAGGACAAAGCATTATTCTGAAAATAATTACAGATGAAACTAGGGAAACTCATCGCTTCCGAATGAGTAATAGGTCATGGTGTGAGGCCTCAGCCTCCAGAATTTGTCCTGGATGGCCCCAACTATGATGTAATCCATGATACTCAATGATTTGTATCATATTGGAGTACCTCTGCATTCACGAATGAAACAGCATAGCTCTCGTGACTTCAGGCTATTTAGACAACACATTGTGCATTCTTCTGCCTCCAATCTGTTAGCCTGAGTACAGCCACTCATGTTGCTCCTTTCCTGTGCCCTACAACCAGAAGATATCTAGATACCTGCCTAGGCTCTTTCTTCCAAAAAGTCAATGATGCGCCACAAGTTTGCATAGAGTACACAGCAACAAGTTCGTCCCTTTTTATATGTTAAATTTAAAAAGAAAATAGAAAAATAAACCAAGAAAACCCTGGAGCTTTTTGTTAGTTTCCAGATTTTGGACTGGGGGGGATGACAGAGTTAGCTGAGGGAACTTTATTACAAGGATGGATGGAGAAGCAACTGGCAACTGACAGGGGGAAAATCACAGAGGGCTCCGTTTCAAGGGCTTGCAATGTCTCAATCAAGTTGTATTGCAAACTCAACCTCATAAAACCCTGTGACATTGGGACCCATGACCTGTGGTGGTTGTGTCAATGCAGCACCATAAGCAAGCCACAAATGACCTGTCAGCCCTTCCATAAAACATTACTGAGAAAAGAAAGCATTCGCCCTTATTCGGTACACAAAGGAAATGTTGAGCTGTCTAATAGCCCAATGGAATCAGTATCTATCACAAATCTTTCCAACACTAGAGAATTAAACTTGCCACAGATATGTCAGTAGGCCACGGAGTCCAGAACACATTCATAATAGAACCTATTGTTTTATTTCTCTATTTTGCTTTCCTAACAGTGTTTTCTTGAGGACGACTCCAAGAAACGATTTAGACTTTTAACCATGAGGTCAAAGGTATCAAGAAGCATCGATGTTAGTTGTTTTGTTTTTTCTGAGTTGCAGATTGTTCATTGGCATTTTTACATTTTGAAATACAAGGCCCTGGCCAGGTAACTCAGTTGGTTAGAGTATCATCCCAATACACTAAGGTTGTGGGTTTGAACCCCCATCAGGGAAAATACAAGAATCAATCAATGAATACCTAAATAAATGGAACAAATAATTGATGTGTGTGTCTCTCTTTTTCTCTCTCTCAAAGCAACAAATAAAAAAAACAGTTTAAAAATAGAACCCAATTTGACTTGGAATCCCAATCATCTGAACAAACTCCGTAAAAACAGCTGACACTCACCTGGCACTCACACACATGAAGCACCGTTCTACGTGTTTCACATATTACACCTTCAATTCTTGCAACTGTTCCATAATATAAGTCCCATCTGTGTCCCCATTTTATACACAAGGGAATAGATGCAGAGGCCACAAGAAACTGACCCTGGGCTGCACAATTAAGGAAGTCAAAGATGTAGCTGCACTTATGCCATGTTTGAATAAATTGAAAACTAAGTTATAAAGAAAACAACATAGTGATTTCATATAATGTTCAACACATTTTTTATACAACCCAGTAATTCCACTTTTAAGATTCTATCCAAGAGAAACAAAATCCTGTGTCCACACAAAAACTTGCGGATGAATGTTCGTAGCAGAATTACTCACAATAGGCAAAACGTAGAAAGAACACAAATGCCCATGACTGAATGGACACACAAAATGCAGTTTATCCAAAAAATGAAATATCGTTCACTAAAAAGGAGTAAAATGCTGAAACATGCTATGACATGGATGAAACTTAAAAATATTATGTGAAGTGAAAGAAGCCAAGAAACAAAAGATATATTGTATGAGTCCATGTATATGAGATGTTCAGAAAGGGCATCTCTAAGGAGACAAAAAGGCTAATTAGTCATTGCCTGGAGCTAAAACTGAGAGTGGTGGGTAGAAAACCTTCATGGACACAAAGAACCGACTCCGGTGATGGAAATGCTCTGAAACGGAACTGTGGTCACGGTCGTACACCTCTGTAGAGACACATCTTTGAATCGCATATTTTAAATACAGGAATTTTATGACATAAATTTACCTACATAAAGTTGTTTTTAAAAGTTATGGACAGGAACTAGATAGAAGTATTGATTGTACATTTTAATGTACGAAGTGCCATTGAATTGTATACTTTTAAATTGTTAATTTTATGTTAAGAGGATTTCACCTAAATAAAAACGAAATAACTAAAAAGTTATGAAAAAATAGAACTCATCTTCCAATACACTTTCCAGTGAAATAATAGTAAATTAAAGTGCATTTAGGAAAAGTAGTTTTCCCACCCAATGCAGTACATCTATGGCCTCAGAAATATTTTCAAAGGCCACCAATTACTAATCACTTTCAAAATTGTCTCATGTTATAATTACATGCCCAAACTTAATTTTATTATTACGATCTTTAAAAAAAATAAATGGAGCCCGGCTGGTATAGCTCAGTGGATTGAGCGCGGGCTGGGAACCAGAGGGTCCCGGTTCGATTCCCAGCCGGGGCACATGCCTGGGTTGCGGGCCAGGTCCCCAGTGAGGGCCATGTGAGAGGCAACCATACATTGTTCTTTCTCTCTCCCTTCTCCTCTCTCTGAAAATAAATAAATCTTATTTAAAAAAATAATAATAATAATAATAAATAAATAAATGGAAACCCTGACCAGTATGTTTCACTTGGTTGGGCATTGTTCCACAAAGCAAAATGCCACCAGTTCGATTCCCGGTCAGGACACATGCCTGGGTTATGTGTTCGGTCCCTAGTCAGGGGTGAGGGGGGTAAGGAAAAGACAACCAGTTGATGTTCCCCACATCGATGTTTTTCTCTCTGTCTCTCTCTTTCTCCTTCCCTTACCCCCTCTCTAAAAATATTAATATTTTTTTAAAATGGAGGTTGAATGAGAAGAACAGATTTTTAAAATTACAACTTAAAAATATTATCTATGTTGCTTTTATCCTAAGACATAAATAATACTAGAGGAAACTTTAGAAACATAATAGTTTATACTCCTGAGTCTCTTTTGGAATTTATAGAAAATCAATAATATAAGATCTAAGGGTTAGCTATTAAGCAAAACATTTAACAAATATTTATTGAATGATATTGTTCAACAGGCTCTCCAGGTAATTAAAAACAATTGTAAATATAATACATAGAGCTCTGACCTCATTTTTTATAGCATATGATGAACAAGTCTATGGATAAATAAATCATTTGATCCGAGAGTAATATTCTAAACTTTGACTTTATAGCTAGTTTGAATCAAGTACCTACAATGTGCAGGTTGATATCACAGGAACTTTTAACTATATATAAAATAATGATATAAAGTATGATAATTCCAATTGGACAGGTGAAGAATAGATTAAAAATATCATGAAGCTAGTCAACAGTTCAGTAGTTATTAAAACCTATTGTTTCTCCAAAGTCCATGTGCATTGTTTCTCTTAGCATTCTTCATGTCCCTACTCTTCAAAATTAGCTTTTTTGTAAAAAAAGACTAATTGCCAATTAGATGGGACATTTATCACTTACAGCGTTTTCAGGTTGAAGGCTTTGAATGTGATTAATAAAAATAAAACCGGTTAACACTTTTCAGCTTGGGAATTATCTGTGCAAGATTTTTTGCTGAAAACTAAATTGCAAAATGTGAAATACTTTTCTCTGTTTGGCCTTTCCTATCACTAAAGGTCGCACATATCTAGACAGCAGAAAGAGAATGGGTGTAAAAACAACAACCTGGCCCAACAGATGGTCATTTGTTCCACCTTAGAGGTGCGTAGAAGTCCTTAGAAGTCATACAAGTAATCCTCTGTGACCAAACTGCGTGGCATCTCAGACCATTGGTCAGCCAACCACCAGAGCGATTCCCGGTAAAAACTAAAACAGACCTATCTCTTCCAAGAGCTAAGTGACCTTGATAACGTGCCATATGAAATGAGTAGATTTCTGGCTGTATGATATGCCAGTGATTTTCAACCAATGTGCCACAAAGAAGTTTTAAAACATGTAATACCTGACTATTTAGTCAGGGGTACTGACCTCTTTTCCCTGAGGCTGTCAAATTAAAAAATGACAACAACCAACACAACAGCCCTCCTCCAGAATGAATGAATCAAAAGTATACCCATTACTTTTTTCAGATCAGCAAAAATTGTAATATATTTTCTGGTGTGCTGCAGTACTTAGTTCATGTGTGCCATGAAATAAAAAGGTTGAAAATCGCTGTTACATGCATTTCACAAAAAGGAGAGATCTAGTTGTTGTCCTTTTCTTAATTACATATCTTTGCAAATCAGTTTATATAAATGAGAAAGCTATTGCTGAGAAATAGAATAAACGCCCATGGTTTTGATGGTCAATATGCAGTGATTACTGAAACATAATTCTAACCTTGTACTTCTTGTATGAAATATCGCAACAGAACATCCAGGAGGCATATGGTAAATTCAGTTAGTCTATATAATGGCCAAATTCACCGATGAATAAATAATTCAGGTAATACGAATAACTTGGTCAAAAAGTAAACAACCAGTGTAACCTGATTACATATGGCGTCGTTTTATATCTGTTTAATTTTCTACAAATCAGTCATAGAAAATAAAGATATAAATATGATAGGTTTTACTTCACTCATATTCCATCTCATTTGGGGCTTTTCAAACAGGCAGATGTATAGAATGTCTAGGTCCTATGGAAATTAAAGACAATAAAAATGTGAGAAGAGCTTAATTTGATAAACTTGTTTTTATAAACAGATAGAAAACATACTTTTCCTTTCTGATTTACTTAAATTTCTCTAGTCCAGAAATAATTGTATACCTACCAAACAAAAACTAGAGGAAAGCAATGCATTAATTTCACACATCTGTTTATTGTAGACTTTAACTGTGTTACAAGACCTTTCAAATTTCAAATAGAGTGAAACAAATAAAACATTGGTGCTGGGTTCATTAGCATTTAATGAATAACAAATTAGCTTGCCTAGGCTAGTAAGCTGAATTAGACTTCCTCTGGAGTTTTTCATTTATGTTATCTTCTTTCATGCAAATTAAGGAACTTCGCAAACACAATTAGATGTGGCAGCTAGCTCTGTAGCAAGTAACAGGAAATGGGCTTTACAAAATGCATTACAGATATATTTTCTCATGTATAAGCAACATTCAAACACTACAGTTCAGGCAAATTTTAGACTTCTTTTCACTGTCTCCTAGAAGTTAGAGGATAAGTTAATACAAAGAAAATATTTTTAAGGAAATGAATTAACTTGTTTTCCCCATTCTGTTTCTCCTCATGAATAGTTGATTTCTTGCAGGCTTGAGGGACAAGCACAATAGAGCATTTCTGCTGAATTTGAAGTTGCGCTCTTCTGAGAACCCATGGCTCTCACCAAACAGGCAGGGAGCGGAACCGCACTGTTCTCTCTTGCCCACTTGATTTGGTTTATGCCTTCAGCAGCAAAAGTTGGGTTTTTTAAAACAAAAGTAAAATTGGATCCAATTCTCCAGCGATACTCTTTTCAGACATAAATAACAAGTGACTGCCGCATGGCCCAACTGGCTCCAGGGGAAACGGAAGAGTAAGCAAAATATGTTTGCAGTTGCTGTAATATTTTTCCCATGTCTGCAAAAACATTCCAGGCTTTAAATTCACCTTACTTGAACATTAACTCATTTTGCACATGTTAAATAATTTAATCATCCCCATAACTCTGTAAATTAAAATGAGCAAAATCTTAATTCCAAGAAACTAAGGAAGTGGCAGTAAATTGCACAACCAGTAAATGACAAAGCCAGTGCTCAAACACAAATCTAAATAACTCTGAAAGAAGTGCTCTTAACTCTCTGTCACACTGACTGCTAGGGAGCGGGGCTTTTCACAATTTCTTGAACATGGTAATCTCACCTCAGGGAGTCCAATTCTTTAACTAGGTCAATACTTCTGGGCCTACTTCTTGTCTTCTCCCTGAAGTTCAGTATGCCTATGACAGCCAACATTGAGACTATCATTGCTAAAGCCACTCATTTTCAAGCACTTTTCAGAAGTGGACTTTTGTGTTAAAGCACCTTGGAGTCCAGTGAGACAACAGATAAATGATGAAGTTCCGGAGAGGGTGATTAATGCTAAAGTAAAGATATATAAGGATGGCTGTGGAAAAAGAATGCAATGCTTTCTGCAAGTGTCTGCAAAATTCCTAGGGAAAAACACTTACATTATGATCTCTGGCTAAATGCCATGACTCATTTCTTTGTTCAGCAACTTGCAAGTGTTAATTTTTTTTTAAGATTTTATTTTTTTATTTATTTTCAGAGAGAGGAGAAGGGAGGGAGAAAGAGCAATGTATGGTTGCCTCTCACATGGCCCTCACTGGGGACCTGGCCCGCAACCCAGGCATGTGCCCCGACTGGGAATCGAACCGGGACCCTCTGGTTCCCAGCCCGCGCTCAATCCACTGAGCTACACCAGCCGGGCAACAAGTGTTAATTTTTTTAAGGGCACAAATATGGAACTCAGCTCTTTCCTTTATTTTGCTCCATAGAAAACTAAACTAAGGCAAAACTGTCAGATTATCATGAATGTGAAGCATTGTAACTGGGTAAAGAGCGGACAGAGAGAAGAGCTAACTCAAAACAAACTGAACATTAATCATAATAACACATCTTTATCTTTGAGGGGTCTTCAAACATTCTTCCATGTTACCTTTACTAGACCTAACTCTCTCCCTTCACTCTCTCTCCTTTCTTCTATTCTCCCACCGCCCTTAGGGCCCTATTTGTTCTGTCAACTAGAAATCTGACAATATTGTGTGTGTGTGTCTCCATGTAAGGTACTCATCCTTTATCCCGAGCATCAGCCGTATTTTCCTGAACACAAACTCTTTCTCTCCAACAGAGACTTGGACAGCTCGTGAAGTTCCACAGGTAGGTAAAGCCTCTCAAAGGAAAATAGGAAAAACTGAAGACCGAAAGAAAATTTTATAGAAATTCTCCACAGAATTCAGAAAAGGATAAAAATTAGTTTATAAATACTGAGAAGGATGGTAGATTTCAGTATGGGGTATTTCACAGAATCCCAGGAGTGAAAAGCTTCAGGAAGGCTGAGTAAACAGTGTCAAATGCCAGAAAGATGAAGGCAAGAGAGAAAGCAGGTCATTGCCTCTGGCAATGCGGCAGTTATTGCTGACTTCAGCAAGAAGAGTTTCCATATCACATGCAATGCTGGCGACTCTTACATAAACATTCAACCTGAATACAAGTATTGTTAACAATGGGAAGGTTTGCCTTAAGAGGTCATATCTTTTTTAAAAAAAAGGAGCTCTTGGATAAGTGTTTTCACATAAAAGTATCTTAGTTTGATTAGTGTACTAATATCTGTAAATAGCTCCAGTTGGAACTATGGGTTTTACAACTTATAAACCAGACAAGTATGCACATAATCTCCCCTTCATCTGATATAAAAAACAATTTCATTCCTGTACGTATAATTACAATTGTTATATTTTTAGATTTAAAAATCTTACCTGCAACTGAAAGAGGAAATATAATAAAATTCTAATCATAAATACAATGAAAACAGGGATCAGTTATTTAAGTCAAAGGACAAGCTAATAATATTATTCATAATATGTATATACATAATATTCCTCTTCATTACCTGTTTGTTCTTAAGCATAATTATGGAGCCTTGAGATGTGTAATATCAGAACCTCTGATAAAACATTTAGTTTTACATCTTTATATTTATTTACATATGATATCTTTGAGGGTCGGGGGGGTGAGTATATGCAAGGGAGCCACTGTCCCTTCCCCGAAGTGTCTGCCATCTCTGTGGCTCTCCCTAAGAAGGTCTGCTACTTTCTGATCCTAGTCCTGTGTATCTCACTCTCACACCTGGCTCTCCAGTCTTTCATAGAGCCAAGGGGGAAGTAGCCTGCAGGGCTTCTTTGATCACAGCCTCCAGATATGACCTATATACACTGACATAAGCAGCTGCCTGGACCAAGAGTGAAGGATAATTGAAATAGGGTTTGGGCAGAAACCAGAGGTAAGCAACATGTATGTTGCCAATTTCTAGAATCTCCAATCATCTTAGAAACCTAACTTTTATCATACCATCTAACATAAATGCACTTCATATTAAAATATTTTGAAACTAAATTTTGAACAGTTATACACAACTGTTTGCTTGTATTTGCTTCTTATATTTTATGCAATATTAATCATTTCAAAAGGAGAAAACTGTATGTTAAATGATACTTAACATCCTCTCAGCAACATGTTGAAATTCTAATCCCCAATGTGATGATTTAGCAAGTAGACACTTTAGGCCACAAGGAGATAATCAGACCAGAAGGTTGGAACTCATTTGATGATGTTAGTGTCTAACAAAAAGAGACAAGCAAGAGATCATCGCTCTCTCCTCCGTGTGGGGACCTGAGAAGATGGCCTTCTGTCAACCAGGAAAGGGCCTTCACCAAGAATCCAGCCAACCTGCCAGTTTGATCCTAGACTTCCAGCTTCCAGAGCTGTGCTCAGTAAATGTGACTTTCGTGAAACTGTACCTTGATTATTTCATTAAATTAGATTTACAAGATTCTCATTTTCCATCTCTTCACAGAGATAGAAGAGATATCCTCACTGCATTTATTTTTGAGATCTAAATAAGTATAGCTTGCCTAGTAAAAATGCTGTTCTATGAAAAAACAACTAGTTCAGCTCACAACACAATCAGATTTTTTTACTGGGGAAAACAACTGTATTTCTCCATAATGTTTCATTCATATTTTTTATTTTGTCACACAGCCTATTAAAAATACTTTACTCATGGCCAAGATTTAAAAAAATTGTTTACTGCTTTATCAAGAACATTCTTAAAATAAATCAACATTTTAAAAATTGTTATGGTGTGGTGACGAATATGATATTGTTAAAAATTGAAATGTATAGAGCTTTCACCTGGCTAAATTTATGATCAGTCTAGTTGCTGAATTTACAAACAAATTTGAGTCAGTTTATAGAACTGTAAAGGTTGTCAGAGTGGGCCAAGTAGAGAACCCATGGAAAAAGATATCTCAAGAATGAAATAAAATACTTGAAAACATTATCAACACGAAGAGAAATATTCAGAGAGAGAAAATATTCAAAAACTGCACATTAATTATAGATAGAAAAGTGACTTTGGAAAATGTTGCAAATAGAGCCTGAAAGGTTATGGTGCTGGATGGTAGCAATCCACTTGTCAAGCAGAGAAGGTGGGCAGTTGTGTTACAGGGTGCAGCCAAGTAATGGGCCCAAACAAGGATTTGTAGTGGGTCCTGAACTCAAGGTCTCCAGGAAATATTAGAAATATGTATATAGAATGTCCTCACCCCCATAGGTCTGAACTGGGTGGGGGATGGGACTCCTGGAGCAGGACCATTCAGAGCTGTTGGGTATGGTAGCAGCTTTGCAGCTAGCCTCTGCCATGGTCATTTAACATATCTATAACCTTTAACTGGTTCCATAGATATGTTAAATAGCTATGGCCATGCTTTGAGCCAGGGGGATGGAAGAGACTTCCACCCAGGATGTAGCCGAGAGGCAACTCCCCCTAGACACACTGCCTGCGTGAAAACTTGGAGATGGTTGGCTCTGGGCCATGGGGTTACCCCTGCCCACAGCTAACATGACAGCCCAGAAAAACTGGAGGAATATGAAGTGCTGGCAGGTGTAGCCGATTGAAGGAAGAGTAGGAAATGGGGCTGCAGAGCAAGGTCAGCGTGGGGGATTTAAACCCAAGCATGGCAGACCTATCGGGATCTTGGAACACGCGGCTTTTGGTGAGAGGGGAGAACCCCGCTGCTTTGGGGCTCCCTTTGCCATGCGCCTTGGGAGGCTGGGAAGCAAGATGTAGCAGTGATGCTGGGCTCTCTTGGTGGTTTGGGGGAGTGCAGGAGAGATGCTGCGGGAAGGGATCTCTCTTGGACCACAAGGCTGAGGAATGGGGACCCCTCAGCCTGAGAGACAGAGGCAGGACCACGTGGCTTTGGGTGCCTTCTTTTGCCACGTGGCCTAAGAAGCAGGAGAGACTTTGCCTGGAAGGAAAGGGGTGAAAGAACTTTTGCTGGTGGGCCATGAGAAGGTGCCACATGCTTTTGGATTAATTGGAGTTTTTTTGGATTACCATGGTTTCTTGGATTAATTGGAGATCGCAGTGGCGACACATCGGATGGTGCCAGAACTGAGAATCTGCCTGAATCTCGCTTCTACTTCTTCTCCTACGATACCCTGGACTGGGAAAAGTGCAGGGGTGGGGAAGGACTGTGGGTGTTTGTGGGTATTCTAGAGAACTTTAGTATTTTAAAGGAGAACTTAAGTCATTATTCCAAGCCTATATAACTTGTAAATAAATAATTCTTTTCCTTTTCACAAGTCTCTGGCATTGAGAGACATCTTTCCATTGGTGGAGTGCATAACAGACCCGGAGTGTGGTTGGGGCATCGTTGGGTGCCCCGTCGGCCCTTTGCTCTGTAACAGTTGCATTCCTTCCAGGCTTCTGATACAAAGCTAGTGAGTAGAAGCACAAGGGGTTCAGAACTTTGAGGATACTGTTAAGAACTTGCTTATAGGGTCACACAATAGAATTTAGGCTATGTAGGGAATTAAATAAGAGAGTAAGAAGAAGGGTGGCTAGAGTTAGAAGAGTAGGTTAGGTGAGAGAAAAGATTTATTAACCTTTATAAATTCATTAAAAACACATTAACGGGAGTGGGTGAGTGGAATAACATGAAATCATATTCTAATCATAGTATAATCAGAGCAGTGATGATTATTAAGCATGGCAAATGGGTGTCCAGTTACAACACTGGAAGAAGAAATTCATCCAAAATGAGAGAAAAATGTGGTTAAGCTACTGGATAGGTCACTTACATGAATGTTACTCTTTTCCAGCAAGAAGGATTTACTTGAATTAGAGAGAAAAGTTATCAATTTGGTTCCAAAAGTATTACTGAGGAAAGAAAGTTTGGGTATGGGGGGGGGTGGTAGGAAGCAAGCAGATGGTATTGACAAAGAGCAATAAAGGAAAAAGTAGAACCAAATGTATATATAAAATGAAAAGGATTTTATATAATAGGGAAATATGAAGAGTTTGAAACTTCAGTGGGAATCAGGCATCCTTGGTGTCCTCAAGTGAGGCATCAAGGTGTGTGCAGATGCTGGTTCTGTGACCTAGAGTTTGTGGTATATTGTTAGTGAGCAAGATACACGTGAGAGTATTTCTGAAAAAATACCATTTTCTTGGGGGGATGAGGTTCATTATGGAAATAGGGATAAAGTTTGTTTGTGAAGAAATTCTAAAGGAGAATAGAGATATTAATTTATAGAAGACACAAGGAATGGGCTATTACCAATGGGGTGAAGAAAAGGGGCATGTGGAGAAATATAATGTCATATGTGAAATTATGTGATATACTGATTGGAATGAGCTTGAGGAGTTTGCATTTTGGAGGGTGGCCAAAACTGACAAGGATGCGCATAATCACGGCCTCACCTTGTTCCAAAACTTTGAACACACGTATGCAAAGCCCCGGAAGTGTCAGTGATCAGGTGATACTTATGTGTTCCAACTCCATTATCGATGAGAAACTTTTGGACACCTTTAAAGTAGATAGAATTGTAGTATGAGGTGACGAGGAGACATTTGGCCTTAAATAAAACACTTCTCCAGGTGTTTGTCATATGAAATATACATTTCTAAAGAATCTCACTGCCTAGAGAATTAGTAACGTAAGTCCTCAAGAGGTGATTAACTCATGATGAGGAGTCACTCGGCTGCACTCTTGACTTTGATATTCCATCTTCTGTTTTCTCATTTGCAGGGCCATTGGATGTAACTCTACCTTGAGTTGGACATATCACTACAAAAATATCCCCAAAATGAGCTAAAAACAGTATCAAATATCTGGTATAATTAATTTATCAACTAGTGATTATTTAGCATGAACTTATGCACAAATGGGCACAAAAGTACAATGCTAAAAGAAATCTATCCAAAGTGGTAGAAAAACCTTGTTTCAAAGACTAAAAAATAAGACACTCTTTTTAATCACCTGTATACAATAACAGATTCCATGGAGTTAAAATAAAAATAAAGTTAACTTTTTGGTCAAATTGAGAAGATGACTAAAAATAGTAGTTTTATAATATCACTCTGCTATCCAAAAAATCATTAATTAAATACTTACATATAAATTTCAGAAACTCTGCACTGGCTCAGTGGATTGAGTGAGCACCAGCCTGCAAAATAGGGTCGCCAATTCAATTCCCAGTCAGGGCACATGCCTGCATTGCAGGCCAGGTCCCCAGTAGGGAGTACGTGAGAGAAAACCACACATTGATGTTTATCTTTCTCCTTCCCTCCCTCTCTCTCAAAAAATAAATAAATAAAATCTCTTAAAAATATAATAAATTTCAGAAACTCAATGTCAGTATCTAACAATTTTAACATTAGCACCTTCAACATTAAACATCTTTTTTCCTTAATTATAAAACTCGTATCACATGAATATTTGTATATATGTGATCTGTTTACAAAATAGCTGTATTGTTACTGGAGCATATACAAATTTTTAGGGTATTTTCCTCCACATTCCTATGAAGTTTTCATCTGTGCACTTCAAATCACTGCTTATTGATAAATTAGTAGATTATAATAAAAATTGAAATATATTTTGGTAAAAAAATCACACAGGAAGTTCATATTTTCATTAACTACATTACATCATTTTTAAGGAGAATTTAGTAACACTAAATTTGATGATTAGATCTTACAAGTTGAAGAAGGATGGAAAATATATTTTGTTGCACTGCCTCTTTTAATGTGAACCACATGTAATCACTGCTCAAAGGGTGGGAAACTAAGTTCTTATCATTAGGAAAATGGTTTCTATAACCATAATATAAATCAACATGGATAACATATTTATAATATACATAGCTTGACAGAATAATTCAGTGCTTGATTTATGTCTAGAAATCAGAATACTATAAAAAATAAGGATATGAATACATTTTAGAAGTCAACATTTATTATTATGCACTCCATTTATTTCATTGTAATATGTCAGTTTCATAACACGGCATTTGAATCCTAGGGGAATGACACTTGGTATGGATTTAATGTGTTGTCTCAGCAGTCACAGACAATTTAACATTCTCAGAATATACTGTTTTTATTGTGACTGTGTAAGATCAAATTCCCCACAGGCGTTTTTATCTGCTACATTAGGATATATCAGTGCATTTTTTTTAACAAAAGAGATTTTAATAATGGTGTCTGAATTTCATTTTGATTGTGACAGATGTTGTAGAGACAAAAGAGGAATTCTAAATTGCTTTTTTGTTATTTTCATTATAATTTCATCTATCATATTATTTGAAATGTCTATAGTGCAGATATGTAAACAGACACAAACACATATTCCCTGCAAATATATACATAGCTTATTATTTTACTTAGCTTTCTAAAACCTACTTTACTCTCTGCTGGTTTAATTGATCTTCCTAATTGCTAAAATAAAACAGTAAAATGGTAAACATACATTTACATTTTGGAATCAACTATTTATCAAATAATATGAACTTTTAGTTACAAATCAATATGAACTTATCCAATGCAATGTGAACAATTGATTAACTGGTTTTTAATCAAAGAGTTGTCCATGATTTGGTGCAAAATTCATTTCACTTTTGCATTTTTCTAAAATCTTTTATTACAAAGTTTGATACTCCCCAAACAAAGTATGCTTCAAATTTGCTTCATTGTGAATGTTTTCTTTCCTTCATCAAAAGGACCCTTAATGGAGTCCAAGAACATGTATAAAGGACCCATGGACAAAGCCAAAGAGGGGTAGGATCAAGGGTCAGGGGGGAGTGGTGGGGGAATATGGAGACAACTGTACTTGAACAACAATAAAATAATAATAATAGTATAGTAACATTACAGATTTTGATGAACTACAGAGACAGTCTAGTCAACCATTTAAAATTCTCAGCAGGGCCCTGAGAGAGTTGGTTTGGTGTCATTCCACAGAGTGAAAGATCACCAGTTCAATTCCTGGTCAGGGCACGTGCCTGGGTTGCGGGTCTGATCCCTGGTCGCAGCACCTATGAGAGGCAACCAATCGACGTTTCTCTCTGACACTGATGTTTCTCTCCCTCTCTTTCTCTCTCAAATTAAATAAATAAACAAAAAAATAAATAAATATATACATATATAATAAAATTCTCAGGAGGTTGTAAGTACTTCAGTCACCTTTAAAAACAGGTATCCCCAGATATTTTAGGCCATAAAAGAAAATCTGAGATAAATCTCAAAAAAAAAAAAAAAAAGAATCCTGAAATTTTGATCCTGCTGCCTTTGATACTGTCTCATGAAAAAAATGAAGGAAAATAATTACATGAATAGAAGAAAGGAATTTCCGTTGGTGCTATCAAGTTAAGCTATCTGGCTGGTTATTCATTCTAAAGAATGTTCTTGAGGTCAGGGTGTCTGCTTTTTTGTTACCTTACAAACAATTATTTGGAAGACAATGTTGGTTTTGTTACTGTTGGTATTTAGTTAGATATTGATAAAGGAAAGATAGCAAAGGGAACTACCGTGTTTTGCCATGTATAATGGGCACTTTTTTGCCTAAATTTTTCAGGTAAAAATAAGAATGAACATTATACGTGGGTAGTACTAATTCTGTATCTATTTACATGATTTTAATTCTTTATTTATGCTTGTGTTAAAAGTGTAACTCTAGAAAGCAACAACAATATCTATATGCAAATTTGTTACAGGCACATAAAATTTCTTGTAACTTGAATCTGTTCTTGTGTTTTGTAATTATTTAGTACATAAAATTTCTTGTAGTATAATATGTTCAAAAGTAAATGCTAAAATTCCTTTATAATACAAAAAATAAGTATCCAAATATAAATAAACAAAATATTAAATTAAAAAATTAAAACAAAATATTTTTCCTGAAAGTTTGGGCTAAAAACATGGATGCACATTATACATGGCAAAATATAGTAGATATTGAGTTTAATCAAATGAACATAAGCCTGCTTGCTCAATAAGGAAATTACAAGTTGACACACCCCAGGGGACCATAAGATTGTGCGCCACCAAGAGGATTTTAACACTCCTCTCTTCCCTCCTCTGGAACCACACTGCAAGGTGGGAGCAGGGGAAGGCAAGCACATGTGAAATAAAAGTCAAAATGGTGTAAGGGGTGGCACTTGACCAAAGAGACCTGTCAGGCTAACCTGGGGAAGGAAGGGATTGCTTGGGAGTTGAGCCCATGTGAAACCCATGGAAGCCTGGGAAGTTGATTGGTTCTTCTGAAAGGGTACCTATTTCTTCCTAAGCCCAACCTCTTGGTTATAATCCCAGGGGGGAAAAGAAGCCCTTTTTCTCCCCACCTGGTAACACACTCACCCATGCATTTGTGTGCTCTCTCACCCAGGAGCACACAATGATGTTGTCCAGCAGCTGCCAGAGCCCACGGCAAGCCATGAGGGCTCCAAAGGATCAGTGGACTGCAGCTGGGAACACACAGTAAGATCACCGGGTGCTGGAATGGACTGTAGTTTAATATGGAGCAGAAATTCTAAAACTGACTTTTGTCTTGGTCTTGCTGAGGACACAGTTGGACTTCTTTCATGGCCGAACATAGTAAGGTGACACATTGGAAACCCCTAGGGCAACTTTTATTTCCACACAAATAAACCCTCTTGCCACCGTGAAATCTCCTATGCATGGGTCCCTGGAATGCTTTCCCTGTGATCACATGGAAGAGCCTAATTCACATCATCAGCAGTTTGTCCTGGTCAAAGCTTATTTTCCTCAGTTCACATGTTCCAAATTTTCCAGGAGTAAGACATGCATGGAAGTTCCTCTCAAATGACTGCTCTTGGTCCTTTTTAAAATGGCTCCATTTATGTCAACTTTTCACAAATTAAAAGTGCAATAATATTTCAGTTTATCTGTAATATGTGTTGGTTATTCCTCAAATTCTATTCATTAAAACTGCTTGACTTACAAACATTTTCTAGGCCATGTATGTTTTGTGAGATAGTTTCATCCTATCAATAACCAGTGTTGTAGCTGGACCAGTCCTTTTGGTTCTTCTTATGACTGTAAGATAGCTGTTAGCAATAAAAATCAGGAACTTTGAAAAAAGTTGATTAACTCCTAGGTCCTGCAAAATGCGTGGCTCACCAGGGACCACACGTGAGGTCAAGGAGTGGGGGCTCAGAGGTGAGAGGGAAGTGCATGAACAAGAGCCTGAGTCTGGGGCTCTACTTTCTGGGGGTCAAGGGTGGGGACCTCGGGTTTCCTAGGGTCAGTATTTACTGAGGAAATCAAAACATAAAAGTTGGAATTTAAAGCATAGAAAGAGACAAAGCAAGCGGTTCAAATGTTCAGTTATAGAAATCAAAATCTTTTAAAAATGAGTCTGTGGAGCGTGAGATTTGAGAAGCTGAATTATTTACCAAGTCCTGTGGCTGACAATGTGCTCACTGTAGATAGGTATTCCTGAAGTGGTTGCCTCTTTGAAGTGGATGCCATGATAATTAAAGCTTAATTCAGGCACTTCCATTCCAGAACAAAAGAATAAAACAAAACAAAAACAAAACAACAAAAAAAAAAAAAACTGTCAAGGCTTACACTACAATATAGTTTTAGATAAAGTACTAGTAATAGAATATATTTATATCAATTTGAATATGGATTGCAGTTTTCATATTTAAGCTGTTCTCAGAAATGAGTATGCTTTTTATTACAAGTAAAATAAACATTAAGCCAAATGGTGCAATCCAAAGAATTCCAAAGGACCATAAGACAACATCCCCCTCCTCTTTTCCAGTTTATTTTGAGTGAAGGCCTTAAATATACTGGTGATCTCCAGAGCTGAAGATCATTTAGCACACACATGAAATCAAACAAAGTTGGATTTATAAGCCTGTTGCAGGAAGAAGGGATACCTAAGCATGGAACTGAGATATAGTCTTGTTGTGCTGGGTGATTTAGGAGAGATTAAGGAAGGGGAAGTCTGTGTTGAACTTGATGCTATTAGGAAGTGAGCACATCTTTAAGGATATCCTTAGCAGAAGCATGTTCCACTTAGAAACTAGGAGCTCTAATCTGGCAGAGTGCAAAATTGCATAGGTAGCAAACATAAATTCACATACTGGTGATTAGAAGTGATAGAGGTCCAATTCTATTTCTATTCTTTGATTACATAACTTATGCAATCTAACTGTAGGATGCATAGCGCCATATATACCAATCATAGGTTTAGTACATACACCAAATTCTGGAAGACATCACCTCACAGGCTGTCATTCCGAGTTGACAGTTTAGCAGAGGCCCTACTGTTACACTATTGAGTTAGCTGGGTCTGGGTGATGCTGCATATCAAGCAAAAGCGGATCTTTTCTTTACGTGCCTATTGTCACACCATCTTTGCAATGAAATTAAACATCTCATTGAAGGATATTATTCCGGTTCATCATGTCATCCGCAATTCTTAAAACCATGGTGCTGGCAAGGCACTCCAGGCAGGAAAAACAAAACCAGGTCTGAGGTAGATGTCGATTCCAGCAAGAACAAAATGTAGCCCCTTCCAGAGTACAAAGAGGTGAAACGTAATTAAACTGCCAAAAATGGCTAGCTAGTTGAGAAATGGTGCTGTATGAAACACAGTGTCAGGCTCTGCTATAGCCACACGGAGTATTAGCAATAGCTACACTGACTTTGATGAAAGAGATTCCATGATGTTTGTTCTGGTTAGCTAGTGCTTTCTAACTAGACATGCAGAAACTAGTATAAATAACAATCATGTTATTAGTGATTACAGTTTCTTTAGGTGAACAATTTGGAAAAGTTTTTACTGGACTACTGTGTCTCGTGTACTCTCATGTCACTGCAGACAGATGGTGACCAAAACCAGGACAGTGGGGGATGGACCAGCTGGGGACTAGTCAAGCATCTCTCTTTCTTTTTATATAGTTGTAGGTTCCTTTTTCACTGTGCTGTATTGAACTTCCTCACAGCGTGACTGGCTCAGAGAAGTTAGACTGCTTACTGGCGGCAGAAGGAAAAAAAAAAAACAAGAATGCCAGAGAAATCGCATTGTTATTTATGAACTAGCCTGGGAAATCACATAATGTTTTATTTGCTACATTCTCTTTATTGGTTGAAAAGTTACAAAATTCTACACAGTTTCAGGAATGGTGTATTCAATGAGAATAGTGTCTAAAAAACTGATGTAGAAGAGGAAAAGTTAATGGTACGGATCAAAAGTATTAGGTGATGGCTTTATAGCTATATCTCTCTCTCCATCTATCCATATATAAATACATATGTATTCTATATGTACATGTGTAAAGTTTATTAAACTGTAGAAAAGTGAATGTGTTTATAAATAGTTATAACAAGAATACATTTTATTAGTATTCATCTTATATCTATCTCTCTTTCCCCAAAAAGCATAGAAAAACAAACATATTCTTTTTAAATAACATACAATGTCATGTTTTTCTTTTATTAGTATGAAATGTCTATTAAACTACTCCCACTTCCTTAATAGAGTTTAGCAGCTCTACAACATGATTTAGTTGGACATGATTTATTTTTTCAGATAAGACATATTTTATTATAATTTCTAAAGATTAGTTGATATTTAAATGCATTTTAAATTAGCTGATTAAGGGAAATTATTGAACAGAGCAATATTTTTATTGCATTCTTTCTAATAACTCAAAATGATAGAAAGTTAAAATGTGTTTTCATTCATTTTTATTGACTTATTTTCTCTTTAAAAATCAGAAGGGCATTATTCATGTATTTGCATTTATTGTTTGATATAAAATTCAGATGTGCATCTGGAATGTTTGTGTAACTGTAGTCCATCTGGGCCATTGTAATTTACTCTGAACCTGGCATGTGTATCTAGCTGCCTTTCTCTGGCATGATGTTTTAAAAAATAATAAATTATGTGTAAAAATGGGAAAATAATGAAAACGTGGGCTTAGGAAACAGAAGGAACTAAAGCAAAGCAGAGTTTTAAAATCAGAGAGGACAGTCTTGAATAAGATGCTAAAATGGATAGGAGTAAGCAACTGCAATATTTGAATAGTGGGACAAAATGGAAATAATTCTAGGGAAAGACTATATTAATGTCATTATCAGCTCTATGCAGTGCATAAATAAAAAGAATATGCAAAACTCAGAGGCCATGGTATAAAAAAGTTGCTACAAACCTCCTGAACTGTAACGGGGGCTGCAAACTACCAGATTAGTGACACTGCTATAGCAGAAAGGATCTGGACTCATGGCTTTAAAATACAATCTGTATGCTTCATCCCAGCCCCCTTACCCAAATTCTGATTTCTTATCACCACCTAAATACTCTGCATCCTCAGCTAAATGTCAGGTAGACATGGCAAACTCAATATTTCCAAACGCATCTCTTCACATTTGCCATCAAAGTTAACTTCAATTCCATTTTTCCTTTTGTAAATCTGGCCAGAAACCTTGATGTCATCCTTAACTCCTTTAGTTCTCTCTTATACCTTATAGCAGATTAATCAGGAAACCTACTGACTTTCACCAAATATATATCCAGAATTCTACTACTTCTTACCTACACAATAATTTTTCTCAGCCACCTCACATCTCACTTAAAATACAAAAATAGCACCCTAATCATTCTATGCAGAAGAACAAAGTAAGCAAGCAAATGCAGCAAAAAACTACCATAAGCTAGAAAGAGGCAAAGAAAGACTCTCTCCTCTGTGGGTTTCAGAGAACATGGCCCTGTGGACACCTTCATTTCAGATGTCTAGCCTTCAGAATTATGGGACAGAAAATTTATATTGATTTAGGCTACTTGGTTTGTGGCACTGTGTTACAGCAGTGCTAGAAAACTAATACCAGAAGCTTGTAGTAACTTGTTACATAAGAAAGAAAACAAATACACAAAGTTTTGTGGAGCAGTCTGATGTCAATTTAATTCATCTTCCTTTATTATTCTGAAATTTTTAGAATATCTTCTTTTTTGATATTTTTAATTTCATAGTATTTTCTCATTCTTAACTTAATTTATTTTGACAACAACAATAAATTTCAACCCAAAGGATTAGGTCTTTCTGTAATTCTTGGCAATCCTTGCTCATTATTTCTGCAAAATATTCTATATTATTTACTTTTCATTTTTTCTGAAACATCTGTCATTTTTATCCTAAATATCAAATATTTAATGTTTTGTATCAGTATATTTATGTTTAATTATATGTTGTGTATGTGTGTATACAATATATATCATGACAGTAATATTAACAGTAAAACACCCATGTGTCTCACACCAAGCTTAGAAATTAGAACAAAGCCATTAGGTTTAGACTCTCCCGTGTGCCCCTCCATAACCATTTCTTTGATAGAATCTCCAATGTTGATTATCTGAAAGGAGAACAACTTTTTGTACAAGTGTGTCATCATGTCAGGAACCAAAGTCCCATACTCAGTTTCATAGGTTAATTTGAACAGTGCATTTCCTCATTCAAAACTAAAATCCCTAATTAATCTTGGTGACTTCAGATTCTGATTACCAAGGCTTCCCTCTAGGGTTAGCATGCTTGGCTTCGTGGAATGTTTAGAAGTGTGCAGGTAAATTCTCTCATCTCCTTTTTTGATAATCTGTTTAGTCTGTTTTTGTGACTGTCAGAGATTATTTTAAACACTTCAGTTTCCCTCTGTGGCTCAAACGATCAACCTACTATTCATTTCAATAAAGTGTTTTTATTGTCTGCTTGCCAATAGCTGCAAAACTTTGGCAAGGGCTGAATTCAAGAAATTCAAGTAATGTATTTGTTTTGTTTACCATGTATGGGAGGTTTAAAAATGATGCTTGAATACCTTAAATGCACATCAACCATAATCCCCAACAAAACTGTCCTTTCATTGCCCTTGTAATTACTTGTATTACTTGAATTATCTATATTGTAATTACTTGCATTATCTATATTGTCCACAATTATAATAGAATTTATATTTTATAGATTAATTTCAAAATGTTAGAATGTCAGTTTAGGATTCACCACAGAGGGGAACAACCAAACTGCCCCAAGTCTTTATCATGCATTTAAAAATTTAATCATTTATAATATTTCCATTTTTATTAAGACCGAGGTGGAAAATGAATTAATGAGTGGATAAAAACTATTTGGTCCCTTTAAAATTCAGTTTCATTGTTACCTGACACTCACTTCTTTCACCCCACTGTATCTTGCATCCAGCATAGATTTAGATATTCCTAATACTGTTTTCAATTTTCCCTGTTTTGGGTGTGTATACTTTAATTTATGGAAACAGCATTGTGATGTACTGTTATATCACTATATATATGATATAACTTATGCATATAACTATACATAATAGTTGTATATAACTGTACACATAATATATATGTGTTTTTATATATAAACTTTCAAAAGTATTCATCCATGTGCCTCTGCATATTTTTTCTGTACCTTACCTATCCTCTCACCCAGTAACAGACCCTGATGTTGTCTGCATCACACAGGCGCCATAGATAGCACTGTAATAAACATTGCAATGCATGCCCCATTACTAAGCTCTGTGAGAAGTTTTGTGGTAACAAAAGAGTAGAGAGTGGAATATCTAGCTAGGGGAACAATTGCTAGGAAATAGGTATCAGGATAATTAATTAGACTGTGTGGTGTCAGACTGTTCACTTGAATAGCTGCAGCATTCTGCTTTCCTAAAGGTGAGGGATCATTTTACATATTTCCATATATCAGAACACTTGGTTAAGTTCTGTGTAAATGCCCTTGTCCTCCTGTCCCTGATTCTTCTGAATGAAAGGTCTTTGTGTCAGTGGGGGACAAATGGACCAAAGGTAAAGTTGTAGTTACTGCAATGGGGCACCACGAATCTGTGAGTGTTAGGAAGAGAAGCCACTTGATATTGGGGAGGGGACACCTGGACCCTGAGAGGAATGTAGAAGAGAGAAGCACTTCAGAACTGCCCCTGCCATCTCTTCATGAGGGGAAATACTCTGCTAGGGCCCTCCCAAGCTGAGCTCCAAAACTTGCAAGCATCACAGATTTAACCGATGCTAGGTCTGCAACACCCCTCTGGATAGTTCTGGATGTGACTTGCTTGTTATCCTTCTTAGTATTACTAAAAAGGGCATAAAAATGCAGGAGATATCTCCAGCTCTTGTGCCTGTTGGGCAAAACACTTCCAGATGTCTTCCACCCCTTCCCTCTCAGCTATCCCACAAGTGTGGGAAGGAGGCCACTTAGCTGGTAGAGTGGACAAACGGGACATCCTAATTTAACTGTCTTCAGACAGCAAACCAAAAACAAGATTTATGGTCAATTATTTAGCCTGAACTGGGAACCCTGAAATTTACCAGCCAACCTCAAGGCCAGCTTAGAGGCACTTTCCAATTGTGCTTCTTGTTTGATGTAGACCCCATTGGTAGGGGGAGGGCAATAATAGTAAACACAACTTTCCTTCCTTGAGTACACATGTGCTCCCAGAATTGTACATCTTGTGTGGAAACACGCCATAAACTGTTCTGTATTCTGAACTTTCACCTCGAGGGTGCTGAAAAAACTCACAAGTGGATCAGGTAGCTCTCAGTTGACTGAGTGGGATTTCTCAAAAATGAAGCTGTATGAAACAAATGGAATAGATTTGGTCCCAGCTCTTGTCAGTCACATTAATCAGAGTGGCTGATAGAGTGACACACGCATGGGAGATTCACCAGAGGTCAAGATAATACAGAAATGAGAACTGAATATTGTTGAGACATTTCTCCAGGGCTCTCTTGCATTTCTACATGTCTTATGAGCAGAGACACTGACAGTGTTTGTTCAAACCACATTTTCAAGGATGTTTATATAGCAAACAACCTTGGAAGATGGAGATTGTATCTCCCATTGGAATAAGGATAGATGTGTTTGCTTGTGCAGGTCAAAGGTTGGGCAGGCTTGTTTACAGAACCTTGTAATGAATTTGGGTTTCAAGCTCAGAGAGTTACTTGGTTACAATGCAAATCTATTGTGTATTCAGTACCTACTCATGTCCTCTTCCATCTCTCTTGAGATACTGGGGGCCAAAGTAAATGAATACAAACATGAAATTCATATTGCCTTCTGTGCTATGAGTAATAAATCCTTCATCTCTGACCAAGGAATCTCAAGATATCTTCCAGTCCAGCATCCACAAAGTCATGTTGTTAACTTACAAATAGGGTAATAACTCAGACACCTAACAGTTCATGACATTACCACAGGTTTAACAGATGTCCATGAAAAAGTATTGCTGTTTTATATCAAACAAACAAATAAGAAAAAAAAAACAAAAACTCATAAACACAGACAATGGTATGGTGGTTATATGAGGGAGGGGGATAGGGGTTAGTAAAGGATGAAAAAGATAAAACATATAGTGACCAAAGATGATTTGACTCAGGGTGGTGGGTACACAATGCAATATATAAATCATGTATAACAGAACCGTACATGTGAAACCTTGATAATCTTATTAACCAATGTCACCTCAATAACTTTAATTTAAAAATAAATAAAATATAAGGCAGAAATAAAAGAGTTATATTTGTGATACTATTTTTAATGTCTATTGGACTACTAAAACTTTTTATCACATTAATGTTTATAATTGCAATTTTAGAAGTGATTGACTTTCTTGCTCTTAATTTTGGCTATTTTCAGAATAAAGGTAATCTTAGCCTTTTTTATATGCTAAAATATTCATTTTTATATAGAAAAAACTATTGCTCTTACACCTACTTTACTCTACCTTACAAAGGATCCAACTCATTTTTAAAAGTATAACCTGCATTGCCAAATTCACAGTCATGTGCTATATCTCCTAGCATCTAATATAATACCAAATAATCACTCATTTTATCAATATGGATTTATACCATTAATAAGATATACTCACAGTATATTACAAAGACAAAACAGGAAAAACAAGTCTTGGTATTTGTATCTTTTACAAACAGAGTTATCTGCTTTACAATGATTTGTTTTTATCTCTGAATTTTTATATTCCAATTGATAATTGTATAAATTTAACGAAATGTTTTATAAATATATAAAAGGTTTTGAAGGAAACTTATAAGCATACTAAAAAAACACAATGTGGACTCAGTATGTATTAACATTTTATAATCTATGGCAGTTCCTCTGGAAATCCAACACACTCAGCATCATTCCACAGACTACATTTTTCCTAATCAATACACAATAGTATCTGAGAAAGAAGCATCCTTTTTCTATGTTCATTAACATGTATTTACTCAATGAATATTAAATTAACACAACGTGGGTAATTTGCAGCTGTGCAAACAAATGGCATGTTTAAAGAATGATGGCAACCCAGTTTTGAAAAACAAAAACCTTGTTTGTTATTTCTTATGCTTCTCCTTATGTCACTTTTGGTATTATATGAAATTATGTAGAATAATATTGTTGTCATATACCTTTGTTTGGTTGATACTTTAATAAATTGAACAGATGGAAACTAGTTTCCCTAAGTTAAAAGCAAACAATTTTGTAGTTTGAATTGAATTTTTTAATAAACATAATCACATCATGAACTAGACAGTAAGCATGCAAACAACAAAATATGCATTTAGAATAACTTCAAACTGTCCCAAAATATCATGATGTCAAGAGAATCAGGGTCACCTTTTTCAATTATTCTAAGTTGTAGGTTAGCAAGCAATTATGTATAAACATTTAAAACTCTATATATGTTCATTCTGTAAATTTTCCATATTCATTTTTATTTTTAATCTGTTTTACTTGTCAAATGCAAAGTTTAGATCTGCTAAGCTACAGGAAAACAATATTCTGTGCTGTGGAAAAATGTAGGAAATCATTTAAGATCACTGATATTAGAAAAGTAATAATTGCTGATTTATTCTAAGGCAAACCTAATGAACTTTCTGGGATAATTAGAAAAATTAACATATATTTGAGAATACACTCAAGTTTACTAGAAACAGTGAATTGACAAATGATAAACTGTGGTAATCTTTCAAAAAAATAAAGAGAACATACATGTATAAAATTGTGGATTATAAATTGTTTAACATTTTTCAAAAAGTAAAAAATATGTAAGTAAAAAGCAAGAGAGATCAACACCAAAAGACAGTACAGCATAATTTGGGCTTGTATTTTAATCATTAGGTTTCAAATAAAAGAAGTTCCTTCATAGCAAATAAATTCTACATAATATGATAGTCCTTATATCCAGTTTACATTTATATATTCCTTCTATTTCTATGAAAAATCAGTATGAGAAAAAATGTAATTCTAAAATGATCGCATACTAAACCCTATGAACAGTTATTTATCCTAAGTTAAAGGAAAAAAAAAAAAAAAACCTGGTGTGTGTCATGACAAACATCGGACTGTTCTAAGAATGATGGATGTATACAAAAGTATCTATTTTCTAGTGTGGCAATTTTTAACTTTTTTCATCTCATGGCATACTAAACTAATTACTAAAAGTCTGTATACACCAAAATAATGCTATATTTTTTGTCATTCAGATAATAAATAGGTATAATTTTGATTCGTTCACACTGGACAGCTATTGTTGTGCTTGCTGTTATCTTGTTTTTTTAATTTGACAATCTAAGGGAAAAGAGGTCAGTATCCATAACTATATCGTCAGGTATTGCATGTTTTAAAAATTCATGTGGCACACCAGTATACCTGCCACAGCACACTGTTTGAAAATCGCTGTTCTAGTGCATAAGAAATAAAAATGATAACAAAGATAAAGGGAATGTTTCTTGACTCTAAGAATACCTGCATTGGTAAAAAATGGACTTAATTATAACTTGATTTTTATTGTTTGTGTTCATGTAAAGTAATAATCTTGTGAGAAGCAATTTCAAGTATTGAGTAAGACTGTGCATTAATAAAAGTATTACATTTAGACATTCAAGACTTCTTTTATATTCTGCACCATACTTGTCAGGCTAATATTAAATTTATTGCCCCAATTTACTGCTTTCATTAAATCATGGGACTGGCTGCTCTCTATTGTCCATAAAATAGTTTTAGATATCTTAAATCTAGACTATATTTCTGTATGTTCCCTTGTTCTTGCTCCAAAAGCCCACCATCATTCAACAATTTCACAGAGATTTTCTTTTCTTTTTTTAAATTATGTCTATACCTGGCATGTGTAACAAACAAAATGCTGAAAAACATAGTCAGAGGTGATTTCTCAAGTCATTTGAATACTCTAGATAGTATGTGGTTTTCTTGAAGTCATTATATTTTAAACAGATAATATGTGAAATAGTTTCAATACATAGAACAATAGTTTATTAATAAGAAACATACATAGAGATTTCCCATCAAAATAGAGGCATAAGTATACAAATTTCACCTCATGTAACCACAAAAAGAATTACAACTAAATATCAAAACAAATAACACCCAAAACTATCAGAAAAGCAAACTGTATAGAGGCCCAACAACCAAGGATTCAGAGAAGCCACATTTATCCAGTTGGGTAGAAGGGGTGGAAACACAGTGACAGGGCAGAGAGGCAAGGGGATGCAGTGTGGTGCTGAGAGGCAGCAGCAGGGGCAGAACAGGCACAGGTGGTCTCACATTCATGTGTGGTGGATAACAATTGGGAGGGACACCTTGGGAGTGAGAGATCCCAGCCCCAGCCAGACTTCACAACCCAAAGTTCCAGAGCCAGAGGGAAAAATTCCTATAACTTCTGGCTGCAAAAAACGGTAGGGATTGGGGTATTAGAATAACATGCCAAATTTTTGGGAAACCCCACTTAAATGGCCCACAAGATCTAAAACATACGCAAACTCACCCACTCTGGGATTCAACACCACGGCAACAGCTAGAAGGGTACCAGTCATATACAAGAATTGGGTGAAGTCACTTGAAATGGGGTAAGTGTCAAGCAAACCCCCAGAAGCCAGGCAGTAGATTAGTCCCCTCTCCAATCCCTCCCCCCACACAAAGCCACAAAACAGTAAAGGCAGTTGCCCCACTCTGGTGATTATCTAAGGCTCCCCCACAAACAATTTACAGGTGCTTTTTACAGGGAGTCAAAACGGCTCTACCTAATACACCGAAACAAACATAGGGAGGCTGCCAAATTGAGGAGACAAAGAAATATGGCCCAAATGAAAGAACAGAACAAAACCCCAGCAAAAGAACTAAACAAAACAGAGATATCCTACTTATCAGATGCAGAGTTCAAAACACTGGTGATCAGGATGCTCAAAGAACTAATTGAGTATGACAACAACATAAAGGAAGAAATGAAGATTACATTAAGTGAAATAAAGAAAAATCTACAGGGAACCAACAGTGAAGGGAAGGAAGCCAGGATTAAAATCAATGATTTGTAACATAAGGAAGTAATAAACATTCATCCAGAACAGAAAGAAGAAACAAGAATTGTAAAAAATGAAGATGGTATGAGAAGATTCTGGGACATCTCCAAAAGTGCCACATCTGAATCATAGGAATGCCAGAAGGAGAAAAGGAAGAACAAGAAATTGAAAAAAATAATGAAGGAAAACTTCCCTAATTTGGCGAGGGAAACTGACATACAAGTCTAGGAAGCACAGAGAATCCTAATAAAATTGAACCCAAAGAGGAACACATCATAATCAAAATGCCAAAGGTTAAAGATAAAGAGAGAATCTTAAAAGCAGCAAGAAAAAAGTGGAGTGTTACCTACAGAGGAGTTCCCATAAGACTTTCAGCTGATTTCTCAAAAGAAACTTTGCAGGCAAGAAGGGACTGGCAAGAAATATTGAAAATGATGAAAAGCAAAGACCTACAGCATAGATTACTCTATCCAGCAAAGCTATCATTTAGAATGGAAGAGAAGATAAAGTGCTTCCCAGACAAGGTAAAGCTAAAGGAATTCATCATCACCAAGACATTATTATAGGAAACATTAAAAGGACTTATTTAAGAAAAATAAGAAGGTCAAAACTATGAGTATTAAAAAGGCAACACATTTACAGCTATCAACAACCTAATCTAACAATAAAAAATAAACTAGAACCAGGAACAGAATTATAGATGAGGATAACATTTGGAAAGTTATCCACGGGGATGGGGAAAGGGGAGAATGGGAGAAAAGTTGCAAGAAATAAGAAGCACAATTTGTAGGAACAAAATAGACAAGAATGGTGTGAGTAGCTGGGGAGGGAATGGTGCTCTCCCTCTGAGGATGGCCCTTTGGAGTAACTGCAGGGCAGATAAGATCCAGTAGAGTGCTCGCCCCAGTTACACCGAATGAGTAAGCTGCCTGGTCTTCTTTTCCCGTGTGAAGATGAGACATTAAAACCTGGAGTTGAAAAGAGAACAGAGCTATACCTAGACAAGGGTCAGCCCTAAAAACAGAGACAGTGACAAAAAATCAACTTCGCTACTCCAGAGAACTTGACAGATCAATTTAAGAAACAGAGGCTAGCAAGAAGAGTCTCACAAACAATGGGAAGACAAAGAAACAATTCTGAAATGAAAGGAAAGGAGGAAGCCCCAGAAAGAATGATAAACGAAACAGAGGCAAGCCAACTATTAGATAGTGAGTTCAAAGCATTGGTTATCAGGAAGTTCAAGAAGCTTGATGAGCTCGCAGAGAATTTCGAGAAACTACAGGGAAACTATAATGAACTCACTGCAAACTATGTCAACATGAAAAAGGAAATAGAAACTATCCACAAGGGCCAAGAGGAAATGAAGAATACAATATCAGAACTGAAGAATACAATATAAGGAATCAAAAACAGGCTCGATGAAGCAGAGGATCGGATCAGCGAGCTGGAAGACAAGGTAGAAAAAAACACCCAAAAAGAGCAGGAACAGGAAAAGAGACTCAGAAAGAATGAAGAGGTATTAAGGAAAATGCAGGACAACATGAAATGTAATAATATTCGTATAATAGGGATACCAGAAGGAGAGGAAAAGCAGCAAGGGATGGAAAACCTGTTTGAAAAAATAATGATGGAAAACTTCCCTAATCTGATGAGAGAGAAAGTCACACAAATCCAGGAAACACAGAGAGTCCCAATCAAAAGGAACCCAAACTGGCCCACTTCAAGACACATCATCATTAAAATGGCAAAATTCCAAGACAAAGAGAGAATCTTAAAGGCAGAAAGACAGAGACAGGAAGAAATATACAAGGGAACCGTGATAAGGTCAGCAACTGACTTCTCAGTGGAAACACTCCAAGCCAGAAGAGAATGGCAAGAAATATTCCAAGTAATGAGAACCAGAGGCCTGCAACCAAGGCTGCTGTACCCAGCAAGGCTCTCAATCAAGATAGATGGCCAAATAAGGAGCTTCCCAGACAAAAGAAGTCTAAAAGAATAAACCTCCACCAAACCAGTTCTGCAAGAGATGCTAAAGGGACTTCTTTAAGGAAAGGAAGGAAAAGAGAGAGAGAAAGGAACACAGATACAAAAAAAAAAAATGGCAATGAATAAGTACCTATCAATAATAACTTTAAACATAAATGGATTAAATGCTCCAATTAAAAGACATAGAATAGCTGAATGGATAAGAAAGCACGATCCACACATATGCTGCCTACAAGAGACCCACCTTAGGGCAAAAGACCTTCACAGATTGAAAGTGAAGGGCTGGAAACAAGTTTTCCAAGCAAACGGACAAGAAAAAAGAGCTGCGGTAGCAATACTCATATCAGACAAAATAGACTTCCAAAAAAGGGCCATAAAGAGAGACCCAGAAGGACACTTTATAATACTCAAGGGAAGAATCCACCAAGAAGACATAAACATTGTAAATATAGGAGCACCCAAATACATAAAGAAAATCTTGGAGGACTTCAAGAAAGACATTGATAGCAACACAATTATAGTAGGGGACTTCAACACCCCACTGTCAAAAATGGACAGATCCTCCAAACAAAATATCAGCAAAGACATTGTGGCATTGAACAATGCCCTAAAAGAAATGGACTTAACTGATATATATAGGGCTTTTCAC
>PVJI01009155.1:0-67052 GCA_004026765.1 Micronycteris hirsuta
TCTTCATTCTTTTCTGGTTGGATGTTTTTTTTCTTTCTGCTGGTCCACTCCGTTGATTTGAGTCCCAGTTTCCTTCTTATCCCTATTGGTTCCCTGCAGATCTCTCCTCATTTGTTCAAGCAATTTCGATAATTTTTCGTCAAATTCTGTGAGCATCCTGATTACTAGGGTTTTAAACTGTGCATCTGATAGGTTGGCTGTCTCTTGGTCAGTTAGTTCTGGAGCTTTGATCTGTTCCTTTCTTTGGGCCATTTTTTTCCCTCAGTGAGCCTGTTACTGTAAGGGGGGCGGAGTCTTGGGGATCCCCTGTGCAGGGAAACTCCTGGTAGTTGTGCTTTGACGTAGGCTGTGGGGGCGGGACCTGAGCGCACAATGGCGCCTGCTCTGCTCTCCACACACACACCGCCTCCCGCAAGCAATTCGAGCCCCTCTGCGCTGGCTCTGGGGGTCGCTCCGGGGTCGGTGGATGGGCTGCACAGCTCCAATCCCCCGTGGGTCTCCCCAGCGAACTCTCTTGTGAGGCTGGGAGTTCCTCCCACCGCTGCCTCCACCCCCACCGGTGCTCTCAATCTGCGCCGATTGGTTGTGCACAGCTTTCTCTCCCGGTCCGTCTGCCCGTGAAAGGAACATTTTTCTTAAATAGCTAACTCTGCTGCAGCAGCGGCTTCCGTTTTCTGAAATGTTCGTGTGTTTTATTTTTTACCTTCTCATATAATATTTTATCGACTTATTTTACAATAGCTATTCATTGAGGCATTTGAACATAGTGTTCATAATGTGAGGAAGTATTTTGCAAAGTTCAGAGGGAGAAGAAACACAGGTTGCGGTGAGAAGAATGGACAAAGTACAGGTTCCTTCCCGTCTGTTATGAGCCTGAAGTGAAAGGGGAAAGGAGCGCTCCCAGAGTATGATTTCATTAAATATTTTAAGGTTTCATTTTCCCTGTAACTTCAAAGTACTTGAAAACAGATTGAAAAATTGCAAAGCAGGAGTGTTAAAAATTCTTTCTTTTTAGAACTGGGCTATTATTATTATTATTTTAGAGAGAGGGAGGGAAACAGATTTGTTGTTTCACCCATTATGCATTCATTGGTTGATTCTCATATGTGCCCTGACTGGGGATCAAACCCACAACCTTGTGATATCCAGGGGATGCTCTAACCAACTGAGCTACCCAGCAGGGCCTAAAATTCCTTTTTTAAAAGTTTAATTTATACCAAAAATTTTATTATATCATACATTTACTCTCCTGGTTTTAATGGTAGCAAACTCATAAATAATATAGATATATTTTTTATAATTTTATTTATTTATTTTTTAAAGATTTTATTTATTTATTATTAGAGAGAGGGGAAGGGAGGGAGACAGAGAGGGACAGAAACAGCAATGTATGGTTGCTCCTCACATGGCCCTCACTGGGGACCTGGCCTGCAACCCAGGCACGTGCCCTGACTGGGAATCGAACTGGGACCCTTTAGTTCCCAGCCCACGCTCAATCCACTGAGCTACACCAGCCAGGGCTCATCAATAATATTTTAAAAATATAATTCTTTATTTCATTTCACTTGAGACAAGTGACATGTTATACAATTTCTCATGACCCAGTGACAATTTTAAATAATTGTTCATTAATTCAGCTTTCTGTCTTGCATGACTCCATTTGTAACTGGTGGTGTGAAAAATTACATATCAAGTCCACTTCCTTATGTGGAAAAGAGCTCAGCAAAAATTATAATCAGTGTTTGGAGACTGAAACATTATCTTTTAAATTTCTATACCAGTGATTGTACTATCCAAGGAACTGAGGCTTAAACTGAGACTGAGCATTTTAACTGTGGGGTGGGAGTATTTTGTGGGTGTCGGTGTGGAAATTAATGGCTTACATAGAAATAACAGCGATGCTTGATTGTATTTGTGTAGTTTGAGAGGTTGGTTAAAGATTAATTACTGGATATCTAGTAGAGCTATTGTTTAAGATTGGAGACAAGAAGAGAAGTAATTTTTATTTGAGGAGGAAGTTCTGGGCTTCAAGTTGAGAGATACAAGTTCTGGCAGAAGTAACACCTTCTTGAGTGTGGTTGGTAGGGTAATATGGATGTAATAATTTATGGTTTTAATTTGAACATGTCGCTTAAAGTGTCATATGGTGTGCTTGGGTGTGATATTGTTATGTTACAGAATTACATGCTTATGATTTTGTAATTAAAAAAGTGGTGTTATTTGTGCCAGACCCTGTATTTTGTTTTAACTTCCTGTAGCACTTGCAAATAGAGTGAGCTTTAATTTCTATTTATTAAAATAATTATAATTGAGATTCAACATTGTATTAGTTTCAGGTGTACAACATAGTGATTCAACCTTTGTTTCTCTTATGCAGTGGTCACTGTGACAGGCAACCTCCATGCTGCTGAACCGCAGAGGGTCCTCCCGCCTGCAGAGGGGGGCAAATGACAAGCTCCCATGTTTTGTCTCTGTACTTTGTGAGCTCACATGTTTTGTCTCTGTACTTTGTAACCTTCATATTAAGCCCCTATATTTGGTTTTCACCAAATAAGGTAGCTTAGACCTAACTTCTGCATGAGGCTTCTGTAATCTTGCTTTGCCACATAAGCAGGAACTCCGGGGCTATTTAAACTCTGGAGAGTCAGAGTTCGGGGCTCAGAATTTGGAGTCCCCTCCTCTGAGCCCGCGCGTAATAAAGAGTCATGCTCCGAGTTCTCTCCCGTGTGTGAGTTATTTTTCCACAACAGTCACCACGATAAGTAGACACGAATCTTCAGGCATTTTCACCACAGAGATAACAATGAAAGAAACTGAAGCAATTGAAGAAATGCGTGAGATTTCCAAGACAGTGTATGGTCAAAGGAGAGCACAAGGGCTAGAACTGAGCCTTGGGATGTTTCAACTAGTGCTTTCGAGGAGAACCTTGGAAAGGACTTGGGCAAAAATTATGTATAGTAGTTTGAAGACAGTCAGGAGCCTGAGATGTCAGAGACCCTGGGAAAAATAGTCTCGAAAAGAGGTCATGGTCCAATTAACCTTTGTTCCTAAGTAAATGAAGACCAATGAGACTCAAGACGATGAGCGTGTGGAAGCTGCACTTACCTCCTCCTGGGACCAAAGTGGAATTACAACTAACTTATAGAAAAATCATCTTGAATAGCCAACTGAATAGTAGCTGGAGAAAAGCCCTATAACCAGGAATAGAGAGAAGAATCCAGATCACCACAACGTGACTGGTAGGTAGGGAGTGTGGAGGAGCCGCGAGGGCTGGCTGGGCTCCCATGGACGGCTGCTGAAGTTCTGGAGGGGTATTTCAGTGGCTGGTGGGGGGCAGTGTTCCCCCTGAGAAGTACGGCTCTAAACCCCAAGCTGGTCTCCCCAGCCCATAGCACCAGAACTGGGAAAGGAACCCAAGTAACATATTGCTGTGAAAAGCAGCAGGGTTTCCGCCCACCAGGGAGAGAGAGCGCCTCTTAAAGGGCCAGTGCACAGGTGAATGAAGACCAACACTCTCAGGGTGTATTCATGGAATGATCGAGGTTATCACGGCAAGATTTGCATGTAAGGAGATGATCAGTGATACTAGAAAGTCAGAGGCTGGAGATGCAAGGAAACGGAACTGAACATTCAGTTTCCTTATGAAGAGGAAGAAAGAGGGAGCTATAAAAAGACGTGCGGAGGAATTTTCTTTTCAAGATCAAAGACACTTAGTGAGTTTAAGAAGGGAAAGCAGGTGGAGGAGTGATGGAGAGGTTGCTGATAACAGATTTAATTTATAATTAATGACATGAAGTTTGTAGGAATTTAGGCATAAATTAGAAAAATTGAACTTAGCTAGGGGCAGACATAACTTTAGTTTTAATGAGAAAAGGAGCAAATAAAGCTAACTTGTAGGAAAATCTGTAGATTTTATGGCAATGGACTGAAATATTTGGTCAAATTATCTGTTGCATCCGTGTAGTGAAAATATTGGGCGGGAGGAGATGAGAATACATGAAACTGAAAATGCTCAGAGCATGTTGGAGATACTCACAGAGCCCATTGATTTAATGAGCTCGGTGGTTGGGATCACCTGGTGTGCTGGAACGACACTGAGAGATTTGTGACTCACTGTGTAGAGCAGGGTGATGAGCCCAGCCCTGGGCGTGTCAGAGGGAACCACAAGATAGGCAGGCAGTTGGGGTCACTGGGATCGGGTTGTGATCAGCAGATGAGGGAAAGGTGGGAGGGACATGAGAATTGTTGGTCTTGTTGTGGACAGTGGTCTCCCACCTGAGGTTTCACTTTTCACAGTTTCAGTTACCTGCAATCAATGGCAGTCTGAAACTATATAATGGAAAATTCCAGGAATAAACAATTCATAAAATTTAAATTGTCCACTGCTCTGGGTAATGTGATGAAATGTCTCACTGTCCCATGGGGATGTGACTCACCCATCCCTTTTTCCAGCTGACCCATGCTATCTGTATATGACACCTACCCACAGTCACTTAATAACTATCTCTGTTATCAGATGAGTCATGACATCACAATGCTTGTGTTCAGATCACCCTTATTTTACTATAAATCACCCCAAAGAGCAAGAGTAGTGATGCTGGCTATTCAGATCTGTCGAAGAGAAGCTGTAAAGTGCTTTAAAAAAAATGAAAAGGTGACTACAGTACAGTAAGATATTTTGAGAGAGAGGCCACATTCACATAAATTTAATTACAGTACATTATAACGCATCTATTTTATTATAAAACATTAATTTCTTACCGTACCTAATATATAAACTAAATTTTATCATAGTTATGATGTATAGGAAAAAATATGGTATAAATAGGGTTTGATACTATCCTTGGTTTCAGGCATCCCTGGTGGTCTTGGTACGTATTCCCCGCAGATAAAGGGGGATCACTGTATACTAAAACTAGGAATCGGGAATTCGCCCGGGGTCTCATACATGAGACATGGATTTAGTACACTGACTTCCCATGTGCTAAGAGAACCAGACATGGAGAGTGACTGTGTGAGCAAGTTGGAAGGGGGCTATAATAAGAGGGCGGGATCCAAGATAATTGGTTTGAGAGGTAATAATCCAGGTACTATAACTTAGTCTGATGTGTATCCCCAAAGACAAACATGTTTAGGAATTCGAACTTCAGAAGAAGAAAGAGTGAGGTTCTAATTCTAGTCATGTTCTAGTTCAGCCATAGAATTCTGTTATATCGTGAATACTCTCTGAACTGTAGTTTTCATTTGTAAGTGGATGGGTAGCTAATCCCTAAGCAACAGGTTTACTTTGAGGATTAGATAAGCAAATGTATATAAAACTTCATGAATATAGCCTGAATAAATACGATATTATTTAGGGTTTTTCTCCTGTTTTGCACCTCAGGTTCAAAGGGTTGATTGAGTTAACCCTGCTTCTTATTATGTCACTGAACCACACTGGCCAAGCATTCAACCAAAATTGTTGTTAAAAACTTTGCTAAGTGATTTTTCTTTTTTTGAAAACATGTATTTTATTGATTATACTATTACAGTTGTCCCATTTTTTTCTCCCCTTTATTCCCCTCCACCCTGCACTCCCCCTCCCACCAGCATTCACCCCACCCTCTTAGTTCATGTCCATGGGTACATATCAGTTCTTTGGCATCTCCATTTCCTATAGTATTCTTAACCTCCTCCCGTCTATTTTGTACCTATTACGCTTCCTGTTCCCTGTACCTTTTCCCCTATTCTCCCCTCCACCCTGGCCCCTCCCCACTGATCACCCTCCAGGTGATCTCCGTTTCTGTGATTCCGTTCCTGTTCTAGTTGTTTGCTTTTGTTTGTTTGTTTTTTTTAGGTTCTGTTGTCCATAGTTGTGAGTTTGCTGTCATTTTACTGTTCATAGTTTTGACCTTCTTCTTTTTCTTAGATAAGCTGCTTTAACATTTCATATAATAAGGGTGTGGTGATGATGAACTCCTTTAACTTGACCTTATCTGGGAAGCACTTTATCTGCCCTTCCATTCTAAATGATAGCTTTGCTGGATAGAGTAATATTGGATGTAGGTCCTTGCCTTTCATGACTTGGTGTACTTCTTTCCAGCCCCTTCTTGCCTGTAAAGTTTCTTTTGAGAAATCAGCTGGCAGTCTTATGGGAACTCCTTTGTAGATAACTCTCTCCTTTTCTCTTGCTGCTTCCAAGATTCTCTCCTTATCTTTAATCTTGGGTAATTTAATTATGATATACCTTGGTGTGTACTTCCTTGGGTCTAACTTCTTTGGGGCTCTTTGAGCTTCCTGGACTTCCTGGAAGTCTATTTCCTTTTCCAGATTGGGCAAGTTTTCCTTCATTATTTTTTCAAATAAGGTTTCAGTTTCTTGTTCTTCCTCTTCTCCTTCTGGTACCCCTGTGATTAGGATGTTGGAGTGTTTAACGTTGTCCCAGAGGTTCCTAAGCCTCTTCTCATATTTTTGAATTCCTGTTTCTTCATTCTTTTCTGGTTGAATGTTTATTTCTTCCTTCTGTTCCAAATTGTTGATCTCAGTCCCAGTTTCCTTCTCTTCACTGTTGGTTCCCTGTACATTTTCCTTTATTTCACTTTGCATAGCCTTCACTTCTTCCTCTATTTTGCAACCATACTCAACCATTTCTATGAGCATCCTGATTACCAGTGTTTTGAACTCTGCATCTGATAGGTTGGTTATCTCTTTATCACTTAGTTTTATTTTTGGAGCTTTGATCTGTTCTTTCATTTGGGCCATTTTTTTTGTCTCATTGTGCCTGTTACATTGTAAGGGGTGGACCCTTAGGTAGTCCCCAGGGTGGGGCAACCCACTTTGCTGTTGTGGTGCTGTATGTGGGGAGGGGTCGGAGAGGGAATAATGCTGCTTGCTTGGCTCTTGGTGGCTCTTAGTCACTTCCCCTGCTACCCACAAGCAAATTGGGCCTTGTGGTGCTGATTCCTGGGTGGGTGGTCTTGTGTATGTTCTAGGACCTTATGGGTCTCTCCAACCAACTCTCTTGTGAGGCTGGGAATTTCTCCTGATGCTGCAGCCTCCACAGGTTTTTACAGCCAGACGTTTTGAGGCTTTATTTCCCTGCACTGTAACCCTGGGCTGCGTGGTCTGTCTGGGTCCCCAGTTGTTCCTCCAGGTTTATCTGCATTCAAATATGGTACTGCCCAGTGTGAGCTGCCCCCTTGCCACTAAGTGATTTTTCAATTGTACTATAATTGTTGCTGAATTACCTCCCAAAAATCAGGTTCATGTACCTGATGTGCTAGTAGGTCAAAACATGAAGACACCAGTGCTTGGAGGTAGAGAAATATTTATTGGATTGGGCTAAGAGGACAGGACAGCGAAATCTCTCAAACTGCCCCCCTGCCAAAGCAAAAGCAGGGAGTTTTTGTGCAGCTGGGGAGTAGGGGGAGGGGAGCTCCTGGGAACTGAGAGAGAAAGCTGTGTTTCTTTAGTCACAGATGACACTTTTCCGAATCAGACCCCTGGGTGTCAGCAGCTGGTCATAGCTACCTTGAAGACATTCTTTTTTTCCTGCAAAATAAATTTATAAATTGTCCTTGTGGTCCTGAAGTTGTCTTCTCCTATTTGATAAAGAAACAGTCCAACAGCAGCATAAAATTCTACTGAGAGAACAAGGGTGCTGGGTTGAAGAACTGAAATTCTACAAAATACGTCATAATTGTATGTTATGAATTATCTTTAAAGCTGAAACTAGACATCTTATGATTATACCTATTGTTTAAACTATCACTGTTTTGTGCTTAAGTAGCTATATTTTTCTATTATCCCGAGCAGAGTGTACTTTAAACATTTCTCCTGGAACTCGCTTTATACGTAAGCCTTTAACACGTGACCAACACGCTTTCTTAATCTTCGAGTACAAGCTGTGTGACAACCAAAGCAATGGAAACCTATTTAATTAAGACCTATAACTATATCTTAATTAAGAACTAAATTATTTCATTCTAGCTGCCAAAAATACTAGTGGTATTAAAATCCCAAGGGCTCGGCTACACAACGAAGCCAGCGGGGGTGGATGGGTGGGGACAAACAAAAAAAAAATAGACAAAAGCCTTTGTTAAACGTATCATTAATGTAGTCTGTGTTAAGATGTCACAAAATAATGTTTCAAATTAACCGCCTGTCAATGGATGAATATCAAGGCGTTTTTCCACAGGGACTTGCCCCCTTGGCTGCCCCCGAGGGTCCTGGACCGGACCGCAGAGATGAAGGCGAAGACCGGACAGGCCTCCCCGGGCCGTATCAGCCTCTCCGGGTAGGCCTCCCGAAGCCCCTTCTCCGCACACTGGCTGGTCTCCCGGGTGAGGACGGTGCAGGCTGCCGGGGGCAGGAGCAGGCACCGTGCGGAGCCTCCCTCGGAAGCATCCCTCCCCCGTCCCCGGGCGGTGGTCGGGAGCGGCGGGTTCCCCGGGAAACTCCCCGCTGCGTTCGGACTGGACCCTCGCCCAAGCTGAAGGAGGCCTGAGGCCCCTGGGCTGCGGCCAGGGCAGCCGGGGGAGGGAGCCCGTGGGTCTGGCGGAGGTATGCTCGCTGCCACCCGCGCCGGTAGGGCTGTTCACTCCGGCTTCCCACCCTCTTTTTGGCGCTGGCCGCTGCCCCCCAAACTGTGCTCGGCTCGCTTGTGCCCCCCAGCACCACTGCCACCCAGGTTCTGCGCCAACTTCCAGGGCGGCTTTGCCATCACCAGCCTCAAGGACCAGAGTCCTGACCTGGTCGTCCTGCCCTTCAGCGGGGCCCTGGGTGCGTCCCGCGACAGGACTGGGGGGCAGAGAGCGCAGCGCCTCTGCAGGCGGGAGTCGCTCAGGCCGGAGGCGTCACGTCTCTGTGCGCTGTGCGCACGAGGCCTTTGGGGACTTTCTTGAGGCCTAGGGGAAGCGTGGAGCCCCTGGAACCGGGGGTGGGGCGGATGGGGGGCGGTGGCCTCGGGCCCAGCCCCATTTCCCGCCGCCTGGGGCAGGTCTGAGCCGCAGGGAAGGTGTCCGCCGGCGCGGGGTCCCTCCCGCCCCGGAACGGGGGTGGGGGTGGCTCCCTCTCCCACCCTGCTGGCCTCGGAGGCGTCCTCTGGGATCCTGGTTCAAAGACCCGACGTGCGAAAGTGCGAGGCAGCTGCCCAGGTCCCCTCCGGCCCCTAGGTCTGTGTGGCCGGGTCTCCCGGGGACACAGAGGCGACTGCGCGAGAGTCTGCGCCCCCGGCAAAGGCCGAGGGAGCCGGGACGCTTACGCGCCCGCCGTGTGGGCAGGAGGCGCCAGAGCTCCAGGTTGGGAGGCGAAGGGAGGGGTCGCTGGGCCGGCTCCTCTGCCGGAGCTCGGCCCCGGAGTGCTGACCGGACAGAGAGCGAGGGGGCAACGGAAGGTGATGGACGAGGCAGGACCCTGGCAGAGCCACCCTAGGAGGGCCTGTCCGGCGCGCACCCTTGGGGAATCCACTCCTGGCACGTCCGCTGCAGTCCTTCCCTTCCTTTGCTGAAGTGCAGCACGGTGTTTAAGTGGAAGTTTCTCCTAAGATTCCAAGACAATAAGGCATCAAATACCTAAACTGAGTTGTGAGGCAGGCCACCATTCAGAGTTGGCCAAGGGAAAAAAATTGGAGCGGCTGAGAAACTGTTAGTGATTGTTAAGCCTTTCACCCATGTTGAGATTATCATAGAGATTGAAGAGGATTTCTAAACTTTTGGAAAGAGCTCCAGGATGAAAGGGGGCCAGGTGCTCCATAGTGCAAACCCAGTGAGAAGGGCTTCAACGGGCCACCTGGGCAGCTCGACATGTGTCCCCTGGAGTTTAAGGACTCAGTTGCCTGATGTGTAGTTTTGCTGAATAAACCTAAGGGGCAAGAGGAAGCCCGACTAGCTAGCTGTTCCTGGTTAAGTTGAAAGAAGGTGTATGCACACCTTTGGAGCGCAGATTTGGGGCCAAAAGATGCATGAATTCTTCCCATGGTCAAGACGTGATCTGTGTGTGTGGGCTCCTCTCAGATGCTATCCACAGGCCTGCCTGAAGGGCAATCAGATGTCCTAGATGATCCTTAATCCTAGATGTTGACTAAGTAAAAACCACCAGCTGAAATAAACTATATACCAGGGCTAAGCGAAATTCAGGGAGGATCCCCAGCACTCAGTGAGTCTTTCAAAATTCCACACAATTCCCAGAGCGTAGGGTCCCTGCTGGCAGCTCTCCTGAGAGCCAGGCTCCCCGCCTTTTGTTTACCTGCTCTCCCTTGCTCTGACTCTGACAGGGTCGGAGGCACAGTGGGCAAGATGTGAGGGGAAAGGTGGAAGTGGAAGATCAGGGGAGAAGGAGCCCCAATTTTATTTTCAGAGGCTTGACTATGACACAGGATAAATGTTGTAATCACAGCCTGAGGAGCATTTCTTATCACAAAGTGACCAGAAAAGTCATGTCATTGTCCCTTACTCTCTTCCTCTCTTACCTCCTTCATCCATGAGAAGGCAAATTAGCAAACTGAATATATTTTTAAGGGATGATAGGAAGCAAAGTCACTTCATGATCCCACCCCACAGTTGTTTAATTATAGAAAAATCAACCTGAATAACCAACTGAAGTTAAGCTGAACTGAAATACAGTAACAAAGGATTTACATGAAAAGTCACATAAGAGACTAATAAGAAGGGTGGAGGGGTGGATAGAGTTGGCTCCTGCACTCACATGTGCAGCTGAGAAGCTGAAGGGATATCTCGGCTGCAAAACACCCTTCACATCAGGGGTGTGGGGTCTCAACCCCACACAGGTATCTCAAACCCAGAGCAACAGAGATGGGAAGAGGGGCCCGCATAGCATCTGGTGGTGAAAATCAGTGGGGATTCTGTCCACCTGGGAGAAAAGAGCATCTGCTAGAGACCCAGATGCCACCTTCCCAGGGTGGAGCCCTCCTATCGTTACAGCACCAGCTGGGGGAGTGCACTGCCTGGCCCTCATCTACTGGTGCCACCACGCTGCTGTGCTCCGGTCCTGCAGAAGGGTCTGCTGGCGGCACCCCTCAGGGATCTTTGGGGTGCTCTTTTTCTGTAGAAGCTCTTGGGGGAGACTCAGACAGTAATTGAACTGTGTAACTTTGGAGAGGGGATCATTCTTCACCACCTTGAGCACACAGCGCCCGCCCCGCCCCTCCCCTCCCAGACCTGTTGAATCACATGGCCTACAGTTCCCCTACCTGTGACCCTGCCCTGCTGCGTTCAGTCCTGTGGTGGGGATCAGAGTGCCGTGCAGAGCTGGGACTTTCAGAGTGCTGTCTCCCGGTGAGGCCTTTGTCCAGGAGTCAGATGGGTGGGTGTCGGGCTGTATGGCTACATCACAGAGTGGGGCACTCCTGTCTCCCCTGCGAACTCAGCCTGTGCTCTTTTCCCAATGGGACACTCATCTGACCTGCTTTTTTGGCAGCCAGGGGCCCTGCCCTGCTGGACTCAGTCCCATGGGGTGGTCAGAGGGCTGCTTCAAGCTGGGAGCTTTGGTGCAGGTCTCCCTCAGAGGCTTTTGCCTGGTAACAGTGGCTACAGCCTGCTGAGCTCAGCTCCACGGGAGGACGGGAGCACTGCTCAGAGCTGAGACCTTACAAATGTCTCCCTTGGAGGCTATTGTTCGAGACCACGACACAGTGCTTGGCCTGCTCCTGGAACCTTGGCCCGCACTACTCCCAATGGGAGACTATTTTGATCTGTTTCCCAAGCCCACAGTGGCTCTGCCCTGCTGAACTTGCTCCTGCAGAGGGGATGGCTGGCTGCACCGGGCCTGAAACTGCTGGGGGGAGCTAGAGTTGGAGACTCTCAGAGAAACTGAGTGGTATGGCTCTGGAGTAGGGGCCACTTGCCCCTTACTGAGTGCCTGAACACATGGCACCCAAGTTGGGGACACACTATCCTCATCTTTATGACCCTGGTTGCACTGCCCTACTGAGCTTGCAACCTGTGGACAGGTCTGTGGGTCTTGGCCAGCCTGGGCTCACTCTTTTTTTGAGAAGGCTCTGGAGGAAGACCAGGCAATCTCAGAGGGAGGCAGAGTGGTCAACAGGTAGAGGTGTACCTCAGGGAGTCGTGGACCTTTTATAGTTCTGTCCCCAGCTCTAAGCTGGAAAAAGCTGATCCTTGTACACCAATTGACCCCTCCCACACACATCCCAGCCCAGTAGATGCAGCCACAAACAGTAAATAGCATGGCAGCTCCAGATGAGCAGCCCAAAGGCCAGGTACACACAATGTCTGACATAGACCTGTACCTGAGCTCCACCCAAGTGGACTCAGAAACAATACAACCAGTGGTGGATTTAGAACACACCAGGACTCTACCCAACTAGCCACACAAGTGGCACACCCAAAGGGGGATTCCAGCAAGCACAAAAACCTACTGGGCACAAATCCAACTCGAAGTGTACCCCTGCACAGTGACTCATACATGGTGATCAAGGTTTATCCTTATAATCAACAATCCTGAAGAGTTAACTCCACCCATGAAAGGGCCAAGAGTATTGAAGGCTCGACTACAAAAGGAAGGTGCATATAAGCCACAAAAACAATTCTGAAGCGCTGAGCTCAGGTGATTGGGAAGGCTGTGCCACTGAGCCCAACAAGACACCTGCGTCACAAAGCCATTGTAACAAGTTTGGGAGTCACAGCAGATCAACCCAGTGTGCAGAGACAAAATGGGGAGACAAAGAAATATGCCTCGAATGAAAGAACAAGAAAAAGCACCAGAAAAAGTTTGAAATGAAATGGAAGCACCTAAAAGGCCAGATGCAGAGTTTAAAACAATGCTTATAAGGATGCTCAAAAAACTTCTGGGGAGAATGGATGACCTTGGTGAAAACTTAACAAAGAGGTAGTAAGCATTAAAAAGGTCATAGAAACCATAAGAAAGAACTAGTCAAAAATGAAGAATACAATATCTGAAATGAAGAATACACAAAAGGAATCAACAGCAGGTTAGATAAAGTACAGGACCAAATCAGTGAATTAGAGGACCAGGAGAGTAAGCACCCAAGCAGAGCATTAGAAAGAAAAGAGAATTTTAAAAAGTGAGGAAAGTCTAAGGAACCTCTGGAACAGCATCAAGCATAACAACATCTTCATCACAGGGGTACCAGAAGGAGAAGAGAGTGAGCCAGAAGGAAAAGAGGAGAAGAGACTTCAAAAGGGATCGAGAATCTGTTTGAAGAAATAATGACTGAAAATGTCCCAACCCTGATGATGGAAAAAGTCACACAAGTTCAGGAAGTTCAGGGAGTCCCAATGAAGATACAGTTGTCCCTCACTATATCGCGACTCACTTATTGTGGCTTCACTGTATCGCGGGTTTTTATAAAAAAATATATCTAATTCTGTATCGCAGAGTTTTCGCTATATCGCAGGATTTTGTGGTATATAGGTATTTATATAGTATTTGTGATTTTAATTATTTTTGCCTAAAATTTAAAACAATATAAAAATATAAAAAATGTTAATTCAAACATATTAAAAGAATATTAAATTGAAATAAAATACAGTATGTATTTCATCAGTGGACAAATATCATACTGTACACAATGGAAATGCAGTACACCACTACAGCTTGTGCAAGTTTGCCAGTGTGAGATTGTACATGGCAGACTATTGGCTAATGGAATGGAAGGTGACCAACCACAACACTGTGTTCTGTATCCTGGGCGCTGATTGGCTCAGTGACTGTAGCATCGGTCTGTTTGCTCTCCCGCACTGTGCCCATTTGTTCAGCATCTGTCCTTGTCCATTTCACATCAACATCTGATCACTGTGTGTAGTGCTGCTCTGTGGTGTTGTGTTTTTGTGAAATTTTCGTAAAAGTTTGAATTCATTTCAAGCCCTAAGATGCCACCCAAACATTCTGCGCCTTCTAAGGCTTCTGGCAGTGAACCCAAGCACCAGAGGAATATGTTTACCATCAAAGAAAAGATGGAACTTCTCGACATGTTAAAGGAAGGCAAAAGCTACACGGCTGTAGGCCGCCATTACGGGATCAACGAATCTACTGTTCGCTACATAAAGAAAGACGAGAAGAATATTAGGTCTACAGCAACAATGACTTTTAACAAGACTGCAAAGAGGATGGTCACTTCCCACAATAAGGCCATTGTGAGGATGGAGCCTGCATGGGCCCTGTGGGTAAATGACTGCAGGAAGAAGAATATCTCGCTGGAAACCAACACCATCCGGGCGAAGGCCAAGAAACTTTATGACAGTTTTGCAGAAAGCATGGACATTCACGACGGTGACAAGGATGAATATGAGGACGATGATGCAGAAGCAGGACCGTTGAGTGCTTCTCCCACCAGACTAACCCCATTCAGTGCCAGCAAGAGCTGGTTTGACAAATTTCAGAGATGCTTTGGACTCAAGAGCAATTCTCTGCATGGAGAAGCTGCCTCTGCGAATGTCCACTCACAACCGTTGATGGACGAAGACCTGACAGAGATGACGAAGTCAGCAAGTGAAGAAGAGGATGAGGAACAAGATGAACTACGGGTTGGAGAAGAGGAGGAGGCTGGCCTAACACTTGATCATCTTGCAACCATGGTCAGAATGGCCAAAGAACTTCAGTGAGTGGCTGAAGAATAGGACCTCCAGATGCTTCATTCGCTGCACTTTGTAAAAACAATCGAGAGTAGCATGTCAGTTTATAAAAACCTCACTCAGAAGAAAAAGTAGCACTAACAACTCCCCATAACTATGTTTATCACTTGGATGAAGAGATCAGTTACACCTACACCTTTAGTGGAAATAGAAGTTACGGCCCAGGGCGAAGATACTGCACCACTTGAGGAAGCACCTGATGAAGTGGTGCCTTCAGAGGAGCTGTGATGCTCTTCTTGGCTGTGCAGTACATTCATCTCATCGTCATCACCTTCATCACCATCAGTACTGCACAGTTACATAATTCATGATCTTCATCATGCAAGTCGTAGTATACTTCACTGGTGAGTACTCATATGGAATTTTATATGTTAAAATTATGTAGGTTTAAGAGTGTAGAAAGTGTTTAAGAGCATATGAAGTGTTTATAAGAGTGTGGAAAAGGTTTCTAGGAGTGTGGGAAGGGTTTATAAAGCCTTAAAAATATGTATAAATAATAAAATAAATATAACGCCACTACTTCACAGATTTTCACCTACTGCGGGGGTCTCTGGAACGTAACTCCCGTGATAGGTGAGGGATTACTGTATATCTAAAGGCTCTAGTTCTATTTAAAAATACTAATTAACATTTCTCATGATTTGGAGAAGTAAACAATATTTTGGATGAAATCATCGAGGTACAAAGTTAAATGGAATCGTCTCTTTGGCCTGTGTAGTCATGGCTCCACCCTACATGTTTTCTTCATTCCTTTTTCATTCTCTGAAAATCTTGTTTCTTTCATAAATACCAAGATATATCCCAACACAAATTTAAAGAAAAATAAAAACTAACAGATATATAGTTATTACTATATGCTAATTGTATAAATTACCACCCAATCATGCCAACAATCCTAAAGTAGGTACAATTACCCTAGTCTTTTTAACACAAGAAACCTGAGACAAATGGAGTTAAGATGAGTAATTGTCCCAAGGTCATGAGCTAGTTATTAGTAGAGTTAGAATTGGAACCTGAAAAGTCTGGCTCTCAATTTGCACTCTCTGTTTTTTTACTTTTTAAAAAGTATATTTTATTGATTATGCTATTACAGTTGTCCAGTTTCCTCCCTTTATTCCTCTCTGCCCTGCACACCTCCTCCCACCTGCACACCCTGCCTTAGTTCATGTCCATGGGTCGTACATATAAGTTCTTTGGCCTTTCCATTTCTCATACTATTCTTAACCTCCCCCCTGACTATTTCTGTACCTAGCATTTATGCTTCTTATTCCCTGTACCTTTTCCCCTATTCTGCCCCCTGCCCTTCCCCACTGATAACCCTCCATGGGATCTCCTTTTCTGTGATTCTGTTCCTATTCTAGTTGTTTGCCTAGTTTTTTTTTTTGTTTTGTTTTGTTTTTAGGTTCTGTTGTCCATAGTTGTGAGTTTGTGGTCATTTTACTGTTCATAGTTTTGATCATCTTCTTTTTCTTAGGTAAGCTGCTTTAACATTTCATGTAGTAAGGGTGTGGTGATAATGAACCCGTTTAACTTGACCTTATCTGGGAAGCACTTTATCTGCCCTTCCATTCTAAATGATAGTGTAGGGGGAAAAGGTACAGAGAATAAGTAGCATAAATGGTAGGTAGAAAATAGACAGGGGGAGGTTAAGAATAGTATAGGAAATGTGGAAGCCAAAGAACTTATATGTATGACCCATGGACACCCACCTCTTCCACTTTCTTACCCTGGGGCTCAGGCTCCTGGTTAAGGCTCCAAGTCATTTGACCAAGTTGCAGTAACCTGGCCAAAGTGCTCCAAGATGGGTTCTGAAATCAATGGCTGCCTGTAGAGCCTTGGTAGCTTCAGAATACATGTCACTTTTTGGCCAACTAAGGGCACAGGTTCCTCAGAACCCTGGGTGGACACTTTGGGCCTGCTATGGACTTCTATCATGTGGCCCACCTGTCCCTCACTGGTGGATTCAGGGCAGGGTTTTCCATTGACAAGCAGTTCATCTTGGGCAGGTGCTGGAGTTGGGAGAGGAGAAAAATCACCCACATGCCTGATTTCCATGTCCCTTCCACAGACAGGGCACAGCCAGAGCCTTGCAGACAAGCCACGGCCCAGGACCCACCCAAGGTAGTCCTCCTAAAATCAAGTCCTGCAGAAAATCAAGCAGGTGGGTGTTCTGAAGCCGATCTTTTCCCCTGGTAAGCCTCTGTGTGTGTCCCTTCTGTGTCTGGCACCAACTTCTCTCGACACGCCTACTTGTACCAAATTGTCCCCACCCCACCCCATAGTTGACCACCTTCTCACCTTTGAGCTCAGCCTCCTTGGTCTCCATGTCATTTGACCCAAGTGCAGTAATGTAACCACCATGCTCTAAGATGGGCTCTGAATACTTGGGTGAGCTGTGGTGCCAGGGTGACTTCATAGGAGGAGTCTTTTTTTCCACAGTCCATGGGCACTTGTTCCCCAGACCCCTTTGTGGCTACTGACACATTGGACCTGCTGTGGCCCTCACTGGTGTGGTCCACTCAGCCCTCTGTTGTGGAGACTGGGCCAGGCTGTTCTTCAACCCCCTGTTGCTCCTCCCGGACCCGGTTTGAGCTCTGCAATGACAGTGACCAGGAGCTGGTCCGAGGCCTCAAGCCCTGCTATGCCCTAGTTGCTGCTATTTCCGCCCACTGCACCTTCTGCTCCAGGATCAGGCCCAGCCCTGTGTCTGTACAGACCTCTACCCAGGTGGAATGAGGTTCACCTCCCAGGCTTGGGATGCCACCCATACTGCATGTGCACCCAGATAGCCCTCACCTGGGGGTTGAATGTGACCAGCTCACCTGTCTTCTCACTCTCTCTAGCCTGGTTCTGCTTGGTGAAGGCCCTTTTCATGTGAATCCCCTTGCACACAAGTAGGTGACATAGTGATGCTCATGTGGGATGGGTGTGGTGGCCTGGGCCTCTCTATGTGTTACCTCTCTGTTCTGCCATGAAAAGGGCCACAGGCATTTGAGCCTAGTCTGGACCAGGCGGTGGCTGCAGTGGAACTTACCATCACCTCCTCTTCTCTTGAGGCCTTGGCCTCGGGATGTGGGCAGACAACAAGCAAACATCTTGCTGGATGAAATACCTCTACCTAGGTGAGCTGGGGAGAGGCAGTTTGAGAATGTGGCCGCCTGGCTACCAGGGTTCCAAGTTCTGCTGGGCTCCGTTATCAGTAAGTGAGGTCACTGCCTGGGCCTCCTGCCCCGAGGTCTCCTGAGACAGGAGCAGTGACCCTGCCTGAAGGATCCTCCCCTGAACCTGCCCTGCTTCCTGCCACAGCGGAGGGACTGCCTCTGGCCCAGTGTCTCAGAGCCACTTGTTGAACCAATACTTTCTTTCCTACCAGAATTTGTGGTTTTCTACCTCTGTGACTTTATACATTTTTTTCTGTTTATTTTTTTACAGTGTGATTTATTGTTATAACTGAAAGTTATTGTTTTTACTTTAAATTGTGCCACTCCTGAGCATGAGGTACCATCAGATGCTGTGCAAGTGTCACCGCTGTGCAGCTGCAGGGTGTTCGGTCTCCCCAAAAGGAAACCTGCCCCAAAAGGACTCGGTCCCCACTACTTTCTGTCTCTGCTCCATTACCTACTCTGGACATTTTTTATGAATGGGATCTTACAATAGGTAGGTGCCTTTTTGTTTCTGGTCACATATATTTGCTTGTATCTGAAATACCATTTCTGTGATTTAAAGGGAATTTCAAGATAGAATAGGGAGCAGTTGAAAGAAAAGAAACCCTTTTAAGAGTGTGTGCATAATCTCGGGGCTGTGCTAAATGTGACACAGGGCCAGGGGCAGTCAAGTCCATTCCAAAAAATTCAAGAGAATGGAAGACTCCCAAACTCATTTTACAAGTCCAGCATTATCCTAATTCTAAAACCAGGTAAAAACAAAGAAAAAATTATAGGTCAAGATTTTTGATAAACATAGATGCTATAATCCTCAACAAAATATTAGCAAAGTGCTTAAGCATTACATTATTAAAAAATCATACACCTTGACCAAGAGGGATTTATTCTGCAGACGCAAGGTTGTCACAATACCCACACATCAAAAAATGCGATATACCACATAAACAAAATGAGCATAAAAGTCGAATTATTTCAGTAGATGCTGAAAAAGCATTTGATAAAATCCAGCACCCATTTATGATAAAAACTCTCAGCAAAGTGGGAATATGAGGAACATACTTCAACATACTAAAGGCCATATATGACAAACCCACAGCAAATATCATACTCAATGGGCAGAAACTAAAACTGTTGCCCTTAAGAAGAGGAAAAAGTCAGGGGTGTCTGCTTTTACCACTCTTACTGCACATAGTACTGGAAGTGCTTGGCACAGCAATCAGAGAAGAAGAATAAAAGGCATCCAAAGTGGAATGGAAGAAGTAAAACTGTCATTATTTGCACACTGCATGACATTGTATATAGAGAACCCTAAAGATTCCACCTAGAAACTACTAGAAGGACACATGGACTCGGTGAAGTAGCATGATATAAAATAAATACCCAGAAATCAGTTGATTTTTTAAAACAATAATGAAATATCTGAAAGGGAAACTAAGAAAACAATGCCATTGACAATCGTTTAAACAAAAATAAAATAAAATACCTAGGAGTAAATTGACCAAAGCACGGGGAGCATTTTGCTCAGTCTATTAAGATCTTGCTCCCGGGTGTACCACTGTTTGGCTCAAATAAAGTTTTGTAGAAATTTCAAAAAAAGTTAACTGAGGAGGTAAAGGCCTGTACTCAGAAAATTATAAGACACCGAGGAAAGAAATTGAAGAAGATATAAACAAATAGAAATATATCCTGTGGTCATGAACAGGAAGGAACATTTGTTAAAATGTCCATACCATCCTAAGCAATCTAGAGATTCAAAGCATTGCTTTTAGCATCTTAAACTCAGAAACAGTGGAAGAAGACAATTGGTTCTAACAGCTATTTCCTACCAGAAAGAACCTATCATGTATTAAAATGACTAAAATAATGTGAATCATTCCTTCAGCACACATTTACATCATACCTGATACCCACCAGGACCAGTAACATATCCAAAGAAAATGGCAAAAGTATCCGTTCTCAAGTAGTTCACTGTTTGCAAGCAAGAAATGTAAGCAGGTAAGTGTACTTTAGTGATCACATAATGTAGGAGGAAACGTATTCTAACCTGGCCTAGGGAAGATCCACAGAAGGGTCAGTATTTGAAGGTTGAATAGAAGTTCCCTACATGAGCAAATCAGGAAAGAGATTCTAGCCAGAGGGATGGCATATAAAAAGTCATGGATACATGAAACAGAATGATCAATTTCAGTTGAAGTGATAAAAACGTATTCTCTTTAATATCCTCATCACAATTGTATTCTCTATCTATGGTTGGCGAAATTATCTTCCCATGCAGACTTTTCTTCCAAACTATTGACACTGCCTCCTGGCACCTTCATTCTCAGTGTCATATTCACATTCTGAAAACCACCATGTTAGCCTCAAATGAATCTTTTGATATGTTTCTGTGTGTCCACCTTAATTTTATTCCCATTTCCTTCCCTCGCTTTATATTGTCACCATAGGGAACATTGTGCACACTTGTGTTAAATGACTTGCTCCTTTCTCCATGTTTTGCACACACAGGGAAATAGTTACTTAGCTCCCATCTGTGGAAAACTGTGAAAGTTCTTCCCCATACACAGGACATCCATGACAACCCTCTTACTTTCAAAGATTGGTTTATTTTGATATCCTTCTTGTCTTTTGACTTTAATATAGCAAGTGGAGGTATAGTTTGTTTTTTTGTCTTTACTAACTTGAAGAACAGATAGAAGAATTTTTAGAGAATATTTATCATCAATTATCTGAGTTTTATGTGAAATTCTTATTGTAATATGTCTCTATTTTACAAAATTTAAAAATTCAAAATAGTACATAGCACCAAAAGAAGGTTAATTGCTTTCATTTCTTTAAAGTGTTGATCCAGAATAATAAAATACTGGACAAGATGGAGGAGTAGGTACAAACCCTTTACTTCCTCCCACAACCAAAAGGAGGATAACAACCAATCTAAAATCAATAAACAACTAGAAGTGCCAGAAAAATCAAACTGCATGGAACTCTGACAACCACGGAATTAAAGAAACAGTCAACCAGAACAACCAGACCAGTGAGGCGGTGGATGTAGACAGAGAGAAACCACAGCTGTCCATGCAGGCTAGGCTGGCTGCGGCAAGGTGGCAGACCAGGCGGGTGGGGCTGACTGAACAGGAAACTGAGACTCACAAGTGACTGTGGACCACAGAGGCTCCTGCGGTGGGAGAAACCCCCAGTCTCACATGAGAGAGTTCGTTGGAAAGTGGGGCTAGAGCAGAGCAGGTGAGCTGCATTGTTCCCTCTCTGGCCTCTCCCCCACAGGCAGCACCACAGAGTAGCAAGGAGGGTTGCCCTGCCCTGGTGAATACCTAAGGCTCCGCCCCCTTACAACTTAACAGGTGCCTGAGACAAATAAATAGGGCCCAAATGAAAGAACAGAGCAAAGCTTCAGAAAGAGAGCTAAGCAATGAGGACATAGCCATCCTATCTGATGGAGAATTGAAAGCTCTGGTCATTAAAATGCTCACAGAACTGATTGAGCTTGGTAAAAAAATGAAAGAACAAATGAAAGATACCCAGAATGATATAAAGCAAAACATTCAGGGAACCAACAGTGATAGGAAGGAAACCAGGACTCAAATCAACGATTTGGAACAAAAGGAAGAAATAAACATCCGACCAGAACAGAATGAAGAAACAGTAATTCAAAAAAATGAAGAGAGGCTGAGGAATCTCTGGGACAACCTGAAATGTTCCAACATCCAAATCATAGGGCTGTCAGAAGGAGAAGAACAACAGCAAGAAATTGAAAATTTATTTGAACAAATAATGAAGGAAAACTTTCCTAAACTGTTCAAGGAAATAGACTTCCAGGAAGTCCAAGAAGCCCAGAGAGTGCCAAAGAAGTTGGACCCAAAGAAAAACACACCAAGGCACATCATCAGTAAGTTACCCAAGATTAAAGACAAAGAGAGAATCTTAAAAGCGGCAAGAGGAAAGGGCAGAGTTACCTACAGAGAAGTGCCCATAAGACTATCACCTGATTTCTCAAAAGAAACCTTGCAGGCAAGAAGGGGCTGGAAAGAAGTATTCCAAGTCATGAAAGGCAAGGACCTACATCCATGATTACTCTATCCAGCAAAGCTCTCATTTAGAATGGAAGGGCAGATAAAGTGCTTCCTAGATAAGGTCAAGTTAAAGGAGTTCATCATCACCCAGCCATTTTTATATGAAATGTTAAAGGGACTTATCTAAGAAAAAGAAGATCAAAAGTACGAACAGTAAAATGACAACAAACTCACAACTATCAACAAATGAACCTTAAAAGAAAAGACAAACAATGAAAACAAAAACTAAGCAAACAACTAGAACAGGAACAGAATCAGAGAAATGGACATCACATGGAAAGATTGTAGTGGGGAGGGGGAAGTGAGGGGTTGGGGAGATAAGGTACAGGGAAGAAGCATAATTAGTAGGCATAAAATAGATGGGAGAGAGAAAAAATGGTATAGGAAACAGAGAACTCAAATAACTTATATGTACAACCCATGCACATGAACTAAGGGGGGCTGCTGGAGGGTTGGGGGGTGCAGTGTGGAGGGGGGATAAAGGGGGAAAATTGGGAAAACTGTAATAGCATAATCAATAAAATATACTTAAAAAAAAAACACCAAGCCCAGCTGGTGTAGCTCAGTGGATTGAGCGCGGGCTGGGAACCAGAGGGTCCCGGTTCGATTCCCAGTCGGGGCACATGCCTGGGTTGCGGGCCAGGTCCCCAGTGAGGGCCATGTGAGAGGCAACCATACATTGCTGTTTCCCTCCCTCTCTGTCTCCTTCCCTTCCCCTCTCTCTAAAAATAAATAAATAAAATCTTTAAAAAAAAAAAAAAAAAAACAAAACAAAACACCAAAGAATAATGACTGAACAGTTTCCTAACCTGACAAAGAAAATAAGCATATAAGTCCAAGCAGCACAGAGAGTTCCAAACAAGATGAACCCATAGAGGCCCACCCCAAGACACATCATAATCAAAATGGCCAAGTTTAAAAACAAAGAGAAAATTCTTTAAGGCAGCAAGAAGACAGGAGTTAACTACCTACAAGGGAGTTTTTGTTAGACTGTCAGCTGATTTCTAAACAAACATTTCAGGCCAGAATGGATCTGCAAGAAATATTCAAAGTGTTGAAAAGCAAGGACCTGCAATCAACACTACCCAAGAAGCCTATCATTTAAAATCGAACAAGATATAAAGAGATTCACGGACAAGAAACAGATAAAGGAGATTGGTACCACCAACCCAATATTACAAAAAAGTATTAAAAGGACATCTGTAAAGATAATGAAAAAAATGAGGAACATAATGATAAAGTATAAAATGGCAACAAATTGGTACCTATCAATAATCACTTCAAATGTAAATGGATTAAATGCTCCAAACAAAGACATAGAATTACTGAATTGATAAGAAAACAAGACCTACGTAAAGGACTTCCGGCCAAGATGGAGGTGTCGGTAGACACACTGTGACTCATCACACAACCAAAAGAGGAAAAATAGCAATTAAAAAAAAACAAAAACAGCCAGAACTGACAGAAATTTGAACTGAGTGGAAGTCCGACAAGCAAAGAGTTAAACAAGACACGTTCATCCAGACCGGTAAGCAGGGTGGAGCCAGGCGCAGAGCGCTAGGTGAGACTGTGGTTTGTGGAGCGGGGCAGCAACTTCCGGGAGAGACCCGAGACGGGCGCGCCTGGCCAAAATGTGGACAGTGCACTCAGCGAAACCCGGAGCTGGCCAACCCAGACCCAGTGGGGCCAAGACTGGTGGACAGGGTGGTCCCTCATATATGAGCAGATAAACCAGGAGAAAAAGCTGGGGAGTGGAGCAGACCTCGCAACCCACCATCTTGGGGAAATAAAGCCTCAAACTTGATTGAAAACACCTGTGGGGATTGAGGCGGCAGCGGGAGGAACTCCCAGCCTCACAGGAGAGCTCATTGGAGGAAGTGACTGGGAGCTGGCGTGGAGTGGAGCAAGTACCATTGTTTCCTCCCAGGCCCTGCCCCCACAGGCAGCGTCACAACACAACTACATGAGTTACCCCGCCCTGGTGAACATCTAAGGCTCCGCCCCTTAAAGTAACAGATGCGCAGAGAGAGGAAAAAATGGCCCAAATGAAAGAACAGATCAAAGCTCCAGAAAAAATACAACTAAGTGATGAAGAGATAGCCAACCTATCAGATGCACAGTTCAAAACACTGATAATCAGGAAGCTTACAGGATTGGTTGAATTTGGTTGCAAATTAGAGGAACAAATGAAGAATACGCTAAGAGGAATAAGGGGGAATGTACAGGGAACCAATAGTGATGGGAAGGAAACTGGGACTCAAATCAACAGAGTGGACCAGAAGGAAGAAAAAAACATTCAACCAGAAAAGAATGAAGAAACAAGAAGTCAAAAACATGAGGAGAGGCTTAGGAACCTCCATGACATCTTTAAACATCCCAACGTCTGAGTCATAGGGGTCCCAGAAGGAGAAGAGGAAGACCAAGGGATTGAAAACTTATTTTAACAAATAATGAAGGAGAACTTCCTCTAGCTGGTGAAGGAAATAGACTTCCAGGAAGTCCAGGAAGCTCAGAGAGTCACAAAGAAGTTGGACCTGAAGAGGAACACACCAAGACACATCATAATGACATTACCCAAGATTAAAAATAAGGAGAGAATCTTAGAAGCAGCAAGAGAAAAGGAGACAGTTACCTACAAAGGAATTCCCATAAGACTGTCAGCTGATTTCTCAGAAGAGACCTTCCAGGTAAGAAGGGGCTGGAAAGAAGTATACCAAGTCATGAAAGGCAAGGACCTACATCCAAGAATACTCTGTCCAGCAAAACTTTCATTTAGAATGGAAGGGCAGATAAAGTGCTTCTCAGATAAGGTCAAGTTCAAGGAGTTCATCATCACCCAGCCTTTATTACATGAAATGTTAAAGGGATTTATATAAGGCATGGAGGGATATCAACAGGGGAGTGGTAAGGGGAGAGAGGGGGAAAAAGTACAGAGAATAAGTAGCATAAATGGTAGGCAGAATACAGACGGGGGAGGTTAAGAATAGTATAGGAAATGTAGAAGCCAAAGAATTTACGTGTATGACCCATGGACATGAACTAAAGGGTGGGGAATGGGGGTGTGTGGGGGGGAGGGGAATAAAGGAGGGAGAAAAGGGACAACTGTAATACCATAATCAATAAAATATATTTTTAAAAAAATGGAGAAAGAGAGAAACATCAGTGTGGTTGTCTCTCGTGCTCCCCCTTGGGGGCCTGGCCCTCAAGCCAGGCATATACCCTGACTGGTAATTGAACCAGTAACCCTTTGGCTCTCAGGCTGGCACTCAATCCACTGGGCAACAGCAGCCAGGGCTCTATCCTTCTTTTTCTCAATTGTCACCCTCTTCAGTTTTTAAAAACATATGAGTCATGGCAATTTTGAAGCATGTGGCTGTTAATATCTGGATCATTTCTGGATGTTTTTATTGGCTGTTCTCTGTCATTCATTGTCAGTCACCTATTTGTCTGTTCGTGCATGTCAGCTTCATTTTTGAGCAATGTGGATGATAAATATAAATTTTAGAAGCTATTTTTCTCTAAAGACTGTTGAGTCTTATTCTGCCAGACAATTCAGTTACCATTGCATCTCCTAAATCTGGCCAAAGGTTGGTTTTAGGTTTTATTAAGGCGTGTCTATTTTAGTTTTGTCTTTATCCTCTGGGCACAGCTTTGTTACTGTAGTATGGTCCTTACTCCTAGGATGTGGGCTGTCTGCTGTCTCAATGCCCAGTGTGCTCAGAAAGGTCTCTTCATTCCGGCTGGGCCGATATTGCATCATGTTTCTTCACTGTGTGTTCTCCAGCATCTCCACACACTTCGCAGACTCCCAACAACTGCGCTCAGCCAGGCCTCCTAGAGTCTAGTTCCTTAGATGCAGCCCAGCAGTTAGTTGGCCAGGGACCAAAGGGCAGTTTTCTATGCACATTTCCTTCTCTGTAGTTCCCCCCTCTCTGTCACCATGCTCCTAAAATCGAAATCACTACTCCTGAACTTTGATCAACTCCTAAGATTCTGTTCCCCTCACTGGTTCGGAAAGTGTTACCAGGTTGAAAGCCTATAAAAATATGAGGTTCAACACATGTGCTTTCTGTCTACCAAGGATCGCAGTATAAAGTGGTTGCCAGGGGCTGGGGGGGAGAGGGGTGGGGAAAATAGAGAGAGGTTGGTAAAAAGGTACAGACTTTCAGTTGTAAGATGAATAAGGTCTGAGGATCTACTGTGTAACATGGTGAGTATAATTGATAACAGTGTATTGTATAACTGAAATTTGCTAAAAGAGAAGAACCGAAATGTTCTCCCTCGCACAAGTTAAACATGTGAGGTGACGGATGTCTTAATTAAGTTGATGGGGGGATCCTTTTATAATGTATATGCAAATCAAATCAAGTCATCGTGTAAACTTTAAATATCTTACAACTTTATTTTTCAGTTACACCTCAGTAAAGCTGGGGGAAAAAAGGATCACAGTCCCAAATTAATTGTTTAGGGCCTTCAATCAGTTTTTTAAATTATATTTTGTCCAGGTGTTACAGTGGATACCAGCTACTCTGTTGTGGCTAGCAGCAGAAATCCCTCATTACAGTTTCCAACATCTTATGAAAACTTTCTAACATACATCTAAGTCGAAAGATTTATAGTAGACTCCTATATATATAGCAGCTACATTCTACTATTAACATTTAATTGTACTTAATTTTATCACATTTACTCATTTATCCACCCATTAATCCATCTTATTTTTTGACACACTTCAGACTGCAGACATCAATACACTTGCTCCTAAATACTTCATGATATGTTTATTACTAAAGTTCAGTATTTTAAGTGTTCTTTTCCCTTTAGGCTAAATTTATAATGGTAAAATACACGAAGTGTATATTAACAAACGTGCATATACGCGCAGCCCAAGCCTTATCGAGATGCAGGGCCCTGGTGCGCTCCCCTCACGCCCTTTGCAGGCAGTAACCAACCCCAGTCCTTACATGCAATCACTATTCTGATTTTTTCCCACCATAGATTATTTTTGCCTGTTCTAGAATTTCTATGTGTTCTTTTTTGTACACTCAGCATGTTTTCATCCATGTTGTAGGTATTAGTAGTTTGTCCTTTTTGTTGCTGAGTAATATTTCATTGTTCAAAAATACCAATTGTATTTATAGATACTTGGACTACAGTAATCAAAACAATTGATACTGACATAAGGATTGGCAAATAGATGAATGCAACAGAATAGACTAACAGAAATACACCCATACTTGGTGATCATTTGATTTTCAACAAAAGACACAAAAGTAATGTAATGGGAAAAGAAAAGTCTAGAGCAAAAAATATTGAAATAAATGGAATGTTCATGTGGTAAAAGTGAATCTTGGTTAGAACTCACACTGTACTAAAAATTAGTTAATTTGACATGCATATATTTAAACATAAAAGCTAAAACATGGGGGACCACCTTCATGACTTGAGCATAGACAGTTTTCTGATGTTACAGAAAGCAATAGGTATAGAGAAAAAATTTATCAGTTGAATCCCTATCAAAAGTATAATCTTCTGCACAAACAAAAGGCACCATAAAGAACATAAATAGGCAAACTACTGACTTGGGGAAAATATTTGTTAAATATATATTTGACAAAGATCCAGTATCCTGGATGTATAAGGAACTTCCATAGATTGACAAAAAAAGAAAATTCTATAAAAAACAGGCAGAAGCATGAAATAGACCTTTCACAAATGAAGATATATGAATGACCAATGAGCACATAAAAAAGTGGTAACATCATAGTTCATCAAGAAAATAAATATTGAAAGCACAAGCTCACTAGACTAGCTAAAATTAAAAAGACTGACAATACCAAATAGTGGGGATGTGGTACAAGAACTCCCAAACATACACTACTGTAGAGTGTAAAAATGCAGTTTCTTTTTTTTTTTTTAAAGATTTTATTTATTTATTTTTAGAGAGAGGAGAAGGGAGGGAGAAAGAGCAATGTATGGTTGCCTCTCACATGGCCCTCACTGGGGACCTGGCCTGCAACCCAGGCATGTGCCCCGACTGGGAATTGAACCGGGACCCTCTGGTTCCCAGCCTGCGCTCAGTCCACTGAGCTACACCAGCCGGGCTAAAATGCAGTTTCTTTTAAACTAAGCATATACCTACCCATACACCAGTAATGCCACTCTTAAGAGTTTCTCTATGGTAATATCCACAAATAACCACATAAGTTTCATTACTAATGACCTCTAAACTCAAACAGGCTGGATGTCCACACACGCTTTTCCTCAAGTTGTTTTTCTTATTTTGACTTATAATTATAATAGTTGCATCTGGTTTCTTAAAAATAGGAATCATTTGTATTTATCCAATAAATAAAGTGTTTAAAAGAGGTACTGAAGTTCCGTGGGCTGTATGTATACCCCAGGACAGGACAGCAGGGTGGAGCACAGTCTGGGCCTGAGGAGCTCTGGTGGAGGAAAAGTACAGGACTAGGCTCAGGTCGTGATGGGGAACGGGGCGGTTCTTTCCGAGGCTGCTGTGGTAACACTGTCCCACCCTCCCACCCACCCCATTCTGAGGCCTCTGCCTTGTGAAACATGGGTGAGGCCCACGCTGACCCCAGGCCATTTTGTTCTTTGCCACCCACTGTGTGGATCTGTGGAATGGCCGCTGTGGTGCTGGTCGAAAAGCAAGGACCAGCAGATTGATACTTGTCCTCAGAGAGGTAACCTAACTGAGCACAGGGTCTGATTAAAAATGCAGTTCCAGGGAGCTTAGCAGGTGTGGTATCTCATATCGAGTTCCTTCTGAAGGTGTAAATGGAGAGTCTCAAGTGAACACAACTTGTGTACAATGGGGAGTCACTTTGTTCCTGTTCTTCCAACTCATAAAGTCCTAATGCTTTTATAAAATAAGCCTGCTCATGGCCTTGAACTTATAAACATTCCTGTTTATAAGGTTATATAAAATTAGGAAAAAAAAGAGAAAGTGCAAAATTCTGAGAATGCGGTTTGTTATAGCATTGGTGAAGGGGGAGTGGAATTGATGAGAGGACGTAAGTTGTGTACGGAGTCATAAAATCTTTGTAACTCTGAGGTTGGATCTGGGACATTATCCAGTTTCCATGAAGCAGGGAAGATCATGTGGCCAGTTACACCTTCTGAGATCCTGCTGGTGAAGTGGCCCCTGCCTCCCCTGTGCTTGTTTATAACACTGTGCTGTGTTAGTGCAGAGAAGCTGCTGGGTTGTCTTGGGAATGACTTGCTGTTTCTAGTCTCGTGACTTCAACAGGAAGAACATGCTGGCCAAGCCGACCTTCTTGTACAAGTCAGTCCCACCTGGAGGTGCCCTAGGTGGTGGCTCAAGAAGGAAATCTGAGAGGTTTAAGTAAACTTTCTCTTCCCTCCAGTATATCTCACACCAGAAATTCCTGTGTCTGAAATCCTGCCATTTGATCAGATTCCTTTGACTCACGAAGATGTTTTTCTCCAAAAGGCTCCTGTGAATATGAAAGTGGTGATCTCACTGCCACTGTTCACTTTAGAGAAGGAGCTTCAGTACAACGGTAATTTCAGGACTGTTCTGGGGGATTTTCCAGTTGCAAACTCTCATAGAATTGAAGAACGTGGGCTACAGACATGTCATTTTCTTATTGCTTTTTCTGTGACTACCCTGGCTTCATTGGTCACTTATCCCCACCAGACAGAGAACTCCCAGAGAGTAAGAGAGGAATCAAAGGAGCACACGTCTGTGGCCTCCTTTCAGCTTTCACCCGATTACACTCTAACTTCCTTCCCTCCCACCTTGTAAAGCCATGGCCCTGCAGAAAAGCCCTTGTGAGAGGGCAAGAGCTTTTCATTGCCTCAGAAAACATGAGCCAGAATCTGCCTAGGAATTTCTCACCTTCTCACCTAAGGTGAAGCAATGATAGTGCCACACCAATACTCTTCTCACATCTCTAGATGTATCTGGTTTTCTCTGAGAGACCTACTGCCTGGACATGGAACATCAGGGTATTCCATGGCAAAATCGCTGCCTTGGGTAACGGTGTGGTGTTCTCCTGTGAAGAGAAACTCCAGACGCAGAAGGGATGGCAGGAGTTGAAAGGGTTCTCTCAAACATTTGAATCTTGCCTTTACCTCAATTATTTTGTCATTCTCAGAAGCTCATTTCCTTCTTTTAGAGATTTTATATGGAAAGAATAAAGCTCCTTTTCCAATTTCTATGGGATGCGAACATTCTCAAACTTGGAGAAGAAAATGTCAAAATAGCAAATATTAAAAAGAATGTGACTGCCCATTGCCGACAGATGTGGGGGCAGGAGGCACATTCACATACAATTAGTGAGAGTCCAAAGCTTTTGGAAGGCATGTAGCATGTGTGTTAAGAGGTGTTAGCAGTGTGTGTGCTTTGCCTCAGATACTCCATTTTTTTTGTTTTATTTATTTATTTTTTTAAAATTATTTTATTGTTGTTCACTTACAGTTGTCTGCATTTACCCCCCACCCCCAACCCCAGGCAAACCCACCTACCTCCCTTGCTTCCACCCTCCCCCTTGGTTTTGTCCATGTGTCCTTTGTAGCAGTTCCTGAATACCCTTGTCCCCATTATCCCCTTCCCCCTCCCCTCTGGTTACTGCCAGAATGTTCTAAATTTCAATGTCTCTGGTTATAATTTGTTTCTCTGGTTCTATTTTGCTTGCTTACCTCACAAGCGTCTTGGCTGTGGCTGATATGAGTTCCCTGGTAGCTGATCTGGCCTCGGTGCCTTCTCTCCTGAGTCCTTATATAAAACCCCTTAACATTTCATATAGTAAAGGCTGCGTGATGATGTACTCCTTTAACTTGACCTTATCTGAGAAGCACTTTATCTGCCCTTCCATTCTTAATGAAAGTTTTGCTGGATAGATTATTCTTGGTTGTAGGTCCTTGCTTTTCATGATTTGAAATATTTCTCTCCAGCCCCTTCTTGCTTGGAAGGTCTCCTTAGAGAAATCCGCTGACCGTCTTATGGGAATTCCTTTGTAGGTAACTGTTTCCTTTTCTCTTGCTGCTTGTAAGATTCTTTCCTTATTCTTGACGTTGAGTAATGTTATTACGATGTGCCTTGGTGTGTTCCTCTTTGGGTCCCGCTTCTTTGGGGTTCTCTGAGCTTCTTGGATTTCCAGGAAGCCTATTTCCTTTGCCAGATTTGGGAAGTTCTCATTCATTATCTGTTCAAAAATACGTTCAATTTCTTGATGTTCCTCTTGTCCTTCTGGCAGACCTATGCTCCGGATGTTGGGTCGTTTACAAATGTCTCTGAGGTTCCTGAGTCCCTCCTCATTTTTTTGAATTCTCATTTCTTCCTTCTGGTCCACCCCGTTGGTTTGAGTCCCAGCTTCCTTTTTTTCCCTATTGGTTTCCTGTAAATCTTCCTCCATTATCTTTATCGTATTGTTCATTTGTTCAACTATTTCTTTCAGTTTTGTGAGCATCCTGATTACCAGTGTTTTAAACTGGGCATCTGTTAATTTGGCTATCTCTTCGTCCGTTAGTTGTAATTTGTTCTGATCTTTCATTTTGGCCATTTTCATTCTTTTTTATCCTGTCGGAGCACCTGTCGCACCTGTCGGAGTCTTAGGTGTTTGTCGGTGCCTGGCAACCTGGGTCGTTTCTTTGTGACGTTTCCTCTGGGGGCGGGGCCTGGGAGGGAGCAATGGCGTCTGCCATTCACCGCCACTCCCTATCACCCTCTGCTCCCCAGTTCCCCACTGCCTTTTCCACCAGTCTCAGTCCTGCTGGTTCCCACTGGCCTCTCCAGTTACGCCGCCGGCCTGAGAGGTTCACCTGTTGCTCGGGGTAGTGTTTTGTTTAGGCGCTCCCGGGGTGAGTTCCTCCGGGCAAACTGCCTCTCACTCCGCTCCTCTGCTCGGTTCTGCCCCACTTACCGGCCTGGATGTACGTCCTCCCCAACTTCCTGGGTGTCGGACTTCCCTTCAGTTCGATTCTGTTCGTTCTGGTTGTTTATTTTTCACTATTGAGTTCGTAGCTTAAACTCTCTGGTTGTGAGTGGTGGGGCAGTGCGTCCACCTACGCCGCCATCTTGGCGGAAGTCTCCAGATACTCCATTTTTATTATCCTGTGGAAACAATTAAGGAATTTGCAAAGGCTTTCCTGTAGATTTATCAAAATTGTATTTATAATAGTGGAAAATTAGAATCAATCTTAGCTACTCTGACCCTAGATTTTCAAGACGTGAGAGGCAGGAAAGGAGACTCTCAGGTTGAGTTTCTTAGGAAGCCAGCTCTGAGATGGACATTAGCCAGGAGGCCTTCGGGATCACACTGTGGAGAGAGAAGTTGGGCTGCTATGCAGTCTCAGCGAAGGCATCAGCTGACCCCGCAAAGAGCTGCAGAGCTGAGACTGTCCTTCAAAATTGCCACAGTGTGGAGTGGAAGGGCCGGATCTTTGCTTTGATGTTAACCAGTCATTGGATGTGGGCTGTCCCAGAAATGGGATGTGCTTTTGGGTAAGGTGACTCTCTTAAGCTGAGGAAAGCCTGCCAGCAGCACTTCTAGCACCAGGAGAATGCATTCTTCAATTCGGAAAGGGGGTGCTGGGTGGCACAGGCAGCATCCACTATAGTCCATAACTTTCACCAGCTGGATTCACTTCTTCATATCAGCTTTGCGAGAAGCAGCTCCAGGATTCTCATGGGCCTCTTTCTTGGAAGAAATTTATAAGAGGGATGACTCCTCTACCCTGCAACTGGCTTTAGGTTACAAATTAAATTCATTTCACTCCTCTGATACTCATTCTAGATGCTCCTCAACTTAAGTTAGCACCTCTGCTGGTCTTGGTAGCTTTCTGGGCGGCATGACTCAAGACACTTCTCCCTGAGGCATTGACCAGTGTGGGCTACTCAGGCTATGACTGCTGCACGTATCTATCACTACCCAAGTGAAGTAAGATAGTCCCAAGAGGTATCCTAGTATTATAGTGAATTACCTGGGTGCCCCACATCTGCCTCCCTTCTCCTATAGTGCAACAACGGCCCTGCCTTCCCAAGTATAGCAGGGTCAAGTACCCCTGTCACCATGGGGTCTCTTCTTCTTGCTGGCTGGTTCCTGGGCAGCAACTGCAGTGTACAGCTCAAGAGGCATGTCGATGTGTTTCCTGAATTAATTGTTCTGCCTTGGGAATCAAGCCCTTCAAAGTGCAGCACCCAGGTTTCTAGGATGGAGAAGTACGCACTCCTTGGCTGAGTCACCGGGCGTGATGGTGAGCAAAGTCTCTGCTGCTTTCATGTCTTGGTCCCCCAGGAACATAACCACATAAAGGGTGTTGACTTAAAGGGAATGAAGTACTAATACACACATGAAATGATCTCAGAATCTATGCTGAGTGAAAGAAGGTAGACACAAAGCTGTATATACTATGCAATCCATCTGCATGAAGCTACAGAAAAGATCATTCTAATGCATAGTAATAGAGAAGATAAATGGTTTTCTTGGAGTTAGAAGTGTGGAGAATTGTTTGGGAAAAGTATAGGAAGTTTTTTGGGTGCTGAAAATGCTCTATATCTTGATTTTGGTGACAGTTATATAGATGTATAAATTTGCTAAAAACACTAAAAAATAAAGTTAAATTAGATGCAATTTATCATATGTGAATTATATCTCAATAAAGGTGACAAAAACCTCCACTGGATAAAGCTAAATAGGTATTTCTAGAGGAATTTAGAATGTTAAATACAAATAATAGCCAAAAAGAAAGGTTGAAAGTCCATTATCTAAGATTTCATTTCAAGAAGCTAGAATAAAAAACAATGAATCAAATCCAAATAAATACAAGAAAATAAAGGAGCGTGAATCAATGAAAAAAAGCTGCATAATACTTAAGGTTGTTTTTTGAAAAGATTGCCTATTCAAGAAAACAAAGAGAGTACACAAATTACCAATAGTAAGACTGAAAAGAGAACATCACGTTATATCCTACAGACATTAAAAATTTAATGAGCAGGTATTAGAAATTATTTAAGCCAATAATTAGATATTTCAATGAAATGATACGGACAAATTTTTAAAAAACTTACCAAAACTGACATGAGATAAGAAATCTCAATAGTCCTATATGTCTACCAAAGTAATTGAATCTATCATTTAAAACTTCCCTACAAATAATGGGAAGGGTCATCAAGGAACATGTATAAAGGACCCATGGACAAAGACAACGGTGTGGGGGGAACTGAATGTGGGAGGTGGGGGTGGTAGGGTGGGGGAAAGTAATGGAGGGAAAATGGGGACAACTGTAATAGAACAGCAATAAAAGAAATACTTTCCTAAAGAGAAAACCCCTAGTTCAGATGGCTTCAGTGGTGATTTTTACAGAAAACATTTATGGGGGAAAATAATACTAATACCAATTATACCAATCTTATACAAACCCTTCTGGAACACAAACAAGGAAGTAATTCTCAATTCATTTTATGAGTGCCCCACATTATTCTAATACAAAAGCTTAACAAAGCTACTACATGAAAGGAAATATACAAAACAAGATGGACATAAGCATAAAATCCTGTAGAAAAGTTTGGAAATTTAGTTCAATATATTTAAAAGATACTACAATGACTAAATGGAATCCATTCCACAAATGCAAGATTGCCTTAACATTAAAAAAAAGTCAATCCACACAGATGAACTTTGGAGACATTATGATAAGTGAAATAATCCAGTCCCAAAGAATAAATAGTTATATGAGGTACCTAAAGCAGTCAAATTCAGAGACATAAAGTAGAATGGTAGTTTCCAGGGAATAAGGAGAGGGGGAAGGGGAGTCTCTGTTTAATGGTTATTCAGTTTTGACTTAAAAAGATGAAAAGAATTTTGAATCTGGATGATGGTGATGGTTGTGCAACAACCAAACACTTAAAATGGTTAAGATGGTAAATTTTATGTTATGTGCAACTTTTAAAACTAAAAAAATCCATCCACATAAATGAACCACATTAAGAGAATAAGAAAAATCATATGATCATCTCGATAGTTGCAAAAATATGTATCTAATGAAATTCAACACTTGTCCATGACAGCAAACTATGATTTGAGGGGAATTTCATTGATTTGATGGAGATTATCTATTTTTTAAAAAACCACGTTATACCATATGTCATACCTAATGGTAAAATATTTAGGGTTTTTCTTTAGATTCTGGGAAAAAGGCAAAGGATGTCCATAATCACTACTTATGGAGCTCCTAGCCAGCACAATAAAGTAAAAAAAAAAAAAGTTACAAAGATTGGAAACAATGAAGTAAAAAAGATTTTACTTTATCACACATGACATTTTGTACATAAAAAGTTCAAGAGAATGAATTATAGTTAATAAGCGAATTTAGCAAGGTCATTGGATGCATGTGCAATTTAAATCTATTATGATATGATATGATATGATATGATATGATATGATATGATATGATATTGTAACATGACACATATAAACTTAGTACGCTGTTACCGCGTTGGGAGGCGCTGGGAGGCAGGCAGCCCGCGCGGGGCGCAGGGTGGAAGTACCGCGCGCACTGCCCGGCCGAGGTGAGCCCGCTGCGCTTCTGCTGCACCGAGTGCCGGGCGTCGAGCTGTGCCCCGAGTGCTTCCCGGCCGGCGCCGAGATCCGCTGCCACCGCCGCTACCGCGGCCACCAGCTGGCGAGCGGCGGGCGCTTCACCTTGTGGGGCCGAGGCCGAGGGCGGCTGCACCAGTCGGGAGGAGCCGCCGCTGCTGGACGCCGTCGAGCAGTTCGCTTCGGAAACTGGGTCCCAGTATTGCCTTCGGCTCCATCCTCAGCGCCCCGCGCAGGGGTCGGGGAGCGCCTGCAGGGCCGTGGGCCGGACAGGAGCCCTGGAGGCAGGGTCTGGTCGCGAATCCTTTCCTCCCCTCCGTGCCCGTGTTGTCGCAGCCCTGCCTGCACGGGCTGGCTGGTTTCAGGGGTTCCGGTTTGGCCTTTCGGGGTGCAGAGACCACCCGCTCCTGCAGAGGAAGACATGGCTGCTCCCGTTGGAGCTCCCTGGACTCCCCAGGAGCATTACGTAAGCAGGTGCATCCTTGACAACCTGGGGACGGCCGGCATCCCTGACATCGTCCCCGACCGGTGACCGCCCGTACCTGCCCCGTGGAGGCCCCTCTCTCCCAGCCTCACCACTCCCTGGCTCTCCCTAGACTTCTCGGTGGCTGAGCCGCAGCAGCAGCTGGGCTACTTGCCGCTGCGGGACGCCGCCGAGACACTTACTCATCAGTGGGCTCCCGGTCAACTACGACAAGGAGGACGTGGAGATCGAGCTCAAACGCGCCCACGCGAACTGTACGTGCGGAAGCTCAGGGAGAAGCAGCGGTGCAAGGACATTGCCCGCGGCTACGACCTGGTCCCGGCCGTCCTGGGGAAGGACAGGGAGGAGACGGCCAAGTGCAAGATCAGAGAGGAGTGGGAGCTGCGGCCGAAGCCGAGGCCGCAGTACCAGTTCTGTCCTGCAAGGAGTTCGACGACCTGTTTGAGAACATGCCCAAGGAGAAGATGCTGTGCGCCAAGATCCGGGAGCTGCAGCGCTACAGATGGAACGGGGTGGCCAAGACGGAGGACTCGGCCAACTACGAGGCAGCCTAGCGGCCTGGCCCTAGCGGGAGAAGCGGAAGGAGAACTGGGGCTCAGCTAGCTCCAAGGACGGTGAGATCGCCGCCATCGAGCACCTGCTGGGCTTTGAGCTGCTGTCCCACCGTGAGAAGGTGCTGTGCAGCTCCCCCAACCTGAGCCCCGCTCGCTACGTGACCGCCAAAACTATCATCATCAAAGACTACCTCCAGAAGGGACGGGCGATTCCCTCCAAGAGTCGCCTGCAGTTGCTTGGACAAGCTCCTAAAGAAAAGGATTTTGAATTTCTTCATGGAGAGCAGCTGGACGTCCGGGGATGCTTGCTGAGGCCAGTGCCCTGAAAGCTGCAGCCTCTGATGCGCTTGTGAGCCAAAGTGACTGTGGGGCGGGGGCAAGAACAGCTCTTTTGTTCCCCCTGTTCTTTTTTCAGCAGTTTCATTTTTTAGGATACAAATGCTTTTCATGGTCCTCTGAAAGAAGCAACAGTAGTCTTAGATCGTGGGGGAAACAAGTACGCGTACATTGTATCTTAGTCCTAAAAGTAATGTGTGAAGAGGACCTTCTGCTTTTCTGTGTTGGGTTTGGAGACCGGACCGTTGCCTTCTGCGAGCCCTTCCCTTTGGTACACCGTGTGTGCTGGCTGGCCGGCTGCCGGCCTCACCCAGTGACCCAGGCTCTGGCCTGGCCCCCTGGCATGCGACACTTTAGATGGGGGCTAGCGGGGCAAGTAGGCAGGGAGGCCAGAGGAGGTTGGGATGAGGTGTCCTTGGAACTTCAGGAAGAGGTTGGTGGTGAACACAGTGACCAAATGTGCTTCCCCTTACCTGTTGGCAGTGGCTGAGTTTTGAGCCTGCAGTTCCCAAACGCTGAAAGCACCCCTGGCCTGGTGCTCTCTGGCCGGGCCCCTGGCGGGCTCAGTTTGGGAATGGACAGGGCCCTTAGCAGTGCCCCCTAGTGCAGAGAGGGAGCTGTGGGGAAGCCAGGCAGGACGACTCCTTGCCACTGCCAGGATTCTGAGCCCTTCTTGGGGGCAGTTGCAGGCTGCTCTTGTACTTGCAGGACCTTCTTTTAGAAAATTCACGGCTGAGAGTTCCGAGTTACAGTGTAGCATCCTCCAGGACTTCTGTCACAGTTGCAAGTGCCCTGTTCACTGAAACCCTGACCAAGCTAGCCTGCCGAAGCATCTGAACTTCGGGTGGCCCTGGGCGCTCTGCAGACCAGCCAGGTGAGATGGGGCAGCCTTCGTGGCCAGTCCGGGCCTACCGGGCTGCTTCTTGGGGTCACTGTGTTGAACCAGACTTAGATGTGGCTCTGCCCGGCACTATTTAATTTTTCAGGTGCCCTTTTACACAGCACCTTCCTTTGAAACTTGGGTTAGCCATTTGTCTTCTGGGCTTCTCAGGGCTCTCATGTCCAAGACCCTGGTTTAGAGTGACCACAGATCCAGCAGGGCCACTGCTCCCAGAACTTGGCCTGCCTCTCAGCGGGCAGTTACCCAGAGACTGTTTACCACCCAGAATGTTTGAGCTTGAAGTTAAAGTGAAGTAATTTGAAAGAAAAGACACATCATTTCCAAGGACAACTTAATTATGGTGCCTTTTCCTTTCTTTTAACATCTTTCTGTCCCGTACGGTCAACTTTTCAGCATTAAATAATTTCAAATGTAAAAAAAAAATGCTATTATATACACTTTACTAAAGTAACATATCATTTATATGTTTAATATACAGGGATGGGTAGAAGTACATTTCAGAAGTTGGGAGTACACAAAACAGTTTATTCTTGTATTATTATTTGTTAATTATGGTGTTATTTTCCACACAAACAACTGTAAACCTACTTTTCCCACCCCTATATATGATCAAAAATAAAAAAAATGAAATTAAGATAATATTTATAATACCTAAATGTTAAATACATATGACTAACTCAACAAAAATGTTCAAAACTTCTACACTGGAAAACTACAAAAATTGCTGAAATGATAAGATGTATATAATTGAAAAGGTATAGTATGCTCATAGTCTGGGTGTCTTAATATTGTAAAGATGCCCATTCTTCCAAAATTAACCTATATATTTAACATAATATCCATGAATATCCCAACTTTTTCATGTGAAAGAATTGAAAAAAATCATTAAAAAATGAATATGAAAATGCCAAGGACCTGAAATTGCAGTGACAATTTTAAACAAGAACAAAATTAGAAGATATATTCCACTAGATACCAAGACTTACTCTAAATCTGTTTTTACTAAGAACCTTTGGTATTTAATAAACAATGCAACAGAATAGATGATTTAGAAATGGACTCTCACATAACATGATCATCTGATTTATGATAAGTATACCACTTCAACCCAAGGAGGATGGGAAAAGATGGTCTTTTAATTAAATAATGTTGAATAAATTATATATTTGAATGGAAAATACTAATTTTGACCTCTGTCCTATCCCATACATAAAAGTTAATTTCAGATTTTAGATCTAAAAAACAGCAGATATGCAGAATAAAATACAGGAAAATACCTTTATGACACTGGATTAGAAAAAGATTTCTTAAACTTGGCATAAAAGTACTAACCATAAAAAAAGTTTGATGAATTACTCCATCAAAATTAAAGATGTCTTTTCATCACAGGATATCATTTAGAGAGAGAAATGGCAAGTGGCAGATGAGCAGATACTTGTAATGTTGCAAATATCTAATACCTTATATACAGAATTTTAAAGAAAACTATAAATGAACAAAGAGTTCCCAATGAAAATATGAGCAAAAGTCTTGAACATACATTTCTCAAAAGGTATTTAAAAAAACCCAATAAACACCTAAAAGGGGACTCAACATTATTAGCCACCAAGGAAATGGAAATTATACCTATAATGAGACACCATTACATACGAGAACCAGGCTCCGGAGCCTTACCACTCCACTGAAAATGCTCCAGTAAAGAAGTCCTGTGATCCTGGAGATGTGATCCTGCCATCCGCATTCCCTAACCCAGTGGACACTTCTCAGTTATGTCATTTGAACCGGCTAACTATGCTCCTCTTGAAATGCTTGGCTCTAAAGCAGGAATAGGAGGCAGGATCTGGGTGTATGTGTTAGGAGGTAGAAAGAAGCAGCCAATAGAGTTGGCATCATGTCAACTGTTTGACAGCAGGGTGCTTTAAAAATATTTATTTTTCAATTACAGTTGACATTTAATATTATACTAGTTTCAGGTGTCACACACAGTGGTTAGACATTTATATAATTTATGAGGTGATTACCTAACACCACACAGTTATTACCATTGACCATATTTCCTATACTGTACTTTACATGCCTGTGATTATTTTGTAATGACAGCAAGGTTTTTTAAGAGTAGTATTTCAAGGTCTAATCCTCAAACTTTCTGATCAGAAAGTGGTACATTATATCCAAAGAAGGTAAGTCTCAGTAATAGTTAATAAATCTCACTACTAAAATTCAATCAGAAATGGTCATTTTAACCACAATGTCAAATTACTCACTTATAATGGGAGATAGCACATATCATTTATTTAATATCCCTTCCCCAATATTAAATAGACACTTGTCTATGGTATACATAGTTAAGAGGGACATTTGATTTTCTTTTCTTCAGTCTCCACTGTAGCATAGCTCATCATATCTTGTCTTGCTCTTTTTGGATATCAGGTTCATGGTCTGTTAGAGCTTTCTGGTATCAGGTCCTTGGCTTCTGGATTCCCACTTTGACTTCAGGTCTCTCGTAGTATTCCCAGCCTTCATTTGTGGACTTGGGAGTCCTTGGCTATTTCCACTCTCTGTACTCCAATGTTCTGTGAGGCTATACCCAGAACTTTTTACCACTGTGACCTTTACTTTGCACAGTGTTGAAAGTGGAACTTCTCTCTGAGGCTTAGAGTCTTCTCTACAACCTGGACATGTCTAGATATTCTTGAATGTTTTCCATCCATATACAATTTATATTACCTTCTCCAAATGAAACACATGGGGTGGGGAGGTGAGGTGCTGGGTAACTTTGGAATTTAGGCAACATCAAAACCAATTCCTGTGTTCTTAAATCTATCACCACCCCTCCCCCATCAATGTATATCTAGCACCCGGGGTGATTCCTGGCATAACAGGTGTCCAATAAATTAGCTTCACAAGAAAAATAGGTTTTTCATGCTCATTGTAAAGAAAGACTTAAAAATATAGCAAAGTGCAGAAGAGTCAAACAAAAAACACCTGATACTCCACCAACTGTGAAACAAGTATCATTAAGTTTTGGAGACCCTCCCTTTGTTCATGGCTCCCAAAGTTCACACAAATATTTAGTTTTACAGTTTTATACCATACATGCTGCTCTTACATTTCTTTTTCCCCCAGTCTTTTCCCTTACTTACCCACCTACTTCTTTTCTCCTCCAAGTTAACCAATGTTAACTGTCTGGTGTATCTTCTTTCATACCTGTTTCCATGTTCATCTAATCACATACACACATAAATATATAAACTTGTGTGTTTAACAAAAATGAAATAGTATACATATCTGTATTAAAGCAGTGATTTATCAAAAATTGTGGAAAAAATGGGGTCAAATTATAGATATAACTCATTTTAAAAATTACTCTAATGCTATTACATGTATCACAGTATATCACAATTCATCCAACCATTCCCATTAGTGACCTTTCATTTTGTCTCCAGTTGGGTTTCTTCTTTGCCTCCAAAACTGTACTTAAACAAACATCCTTATTTGTGTACTCTTATTCACTGATGTTCTTATTTCTGTGGGAGAGACTTCTGAGTCAAAGCGTTTTTTATTTTTCAAATATTAAATATTTTAAAATTGGATTGCTGGTGAAAATAGAAATTGATATAACCTTTTGGCAAGAGTACATGATTTCCTAAACCTCACTAGTAAAAGATCTCTTAATTTGGCTAACTCCATGAAGTGAAAGTGAGGTTATCATTGGATGTTTTAATTTGCATTTCCCTGAGTACTAGTTAGGCTCATAATATTTTCATAAGTTAATGGCCATTTGGAGTTGCTCTTCTATCAATAGCACTCAAGTCCAGATGGGTTAAAGACTTCAATGTAAAAAATAAAATTATCAGAATCTTAGAAACAAATTTAGGAGACTATGTATAACCTAGTAATTAAGAAGACCCTTTTAACTAAAATAGTAAATTAAGAAAAAAGGAAACCAGAAAAAAATTTAAAATAGTAAATTCTTTTACTATATAAAAAATTATAAAGACAAATGCTAGATTAAGAAAACACACTGCAAAGGAATTAATATCTAAAATATATAAAGAGCAACTCCAAATTTATTTGACAAACCAATAGAAAAATAGGCAAAAATATATAGGCAATCCATTGAAGATAATCTGTTGAATGAATAAAGTATGAAATCTGGATGAAGGTTTTCATTTGTCCATTACTGTACTCTATTGTGAATTTTTTTTTACAACTTCTAAGATTTAATATGATTAAGTGCTTTTCCACATTGATATGTTTAGAGTGTCTTTTCTGTGTGTGTTTCCTGGCAAATTGATTCTGAAAGTCACACATTCATTAAACATACAGATTATGATTATTCTTGAGTAGACATCTGGATGAATGATTTATTATTATTTATATTAGCTGAGTTTCTCTCTGATGTATTCTTTGATGTACAGTAAGGCTTGAGCTACTCCTAAAAGTTTTTCCACATTTATTACATTTATAGGGTTTTTCTCCAGTATGCATCCTTAAATGTACAGTAAAGTCTGAGTTAGTTCTGAAGGCTTTCCCACATTCTCCACATTTATAGGGCCTCTCCCCAGTATGAATTCTCTGATGTAGAGTTAGCTGTGATAGAGTAATACAACCTTTTCCACATTCTTTACATGTATAGGGTTTTTCTCCAGTATGTGTTCTCCAATGCACTGTAAGGTATGAACCCCTCCTGAAGGCTTTTCCACACACATCACATTTATAGGGTTTCTCCCCACTGTGGATTTTCTGATGTTCTGTAACATGTACCATCTGACTAAATGCTTTCCCACAGTCATTACATTTAAATGGTTTCTCTCCAGTATGTGTTCTCTGATGGGTATTAAATCCTGAGTTACTTGTAAAAACCTTCCCACATTCATTACATTTATAGGGTTTTTCTCCAGTATGCCTTCTTTGATGCACAGTAAGCTGTGATGTATTAGTAAAAGCTTTCTCACATTCATTACATTTATATGGTTTTTCTCCAGTATGGGTCCTTTGATGTACAATAAGGTATGACTTAGTCCTGAAGGATTTTCCACAATCACAGCATTTATAGGGTTTCACTCCAGTATGAATTTTCTGATGTTCCTTAAGATTCACCATTTTGGTGAATGCCTTCTCACAGTCAGTACACTTATATGGTTTCTCTCCGGTATGAATCCTCTGATGTACAGTTAAATGTGATTTTATTCTGAAAGATTCCCCACAGCCATTACACAGATAAGGTTTCTCTTCAGTATGAATTCGCTGATGTATAATTAAAGATGAAGAACGCATGAAGGCCTTTCCACATTCACTACACTTGTAAGGTTTCTCTCCTGTATGCATTCTACGGTGTACTGTAAGGCATGAATAATTAATGAATGCTTTCCCACATTCATTACATTTATAAGGTTTTTCTCCTGTATGAATTCTCTGATGTTCTGTGAAATTTGCTATACGATTGAATGCTTTCCCACATTCATTACATTCATAGGGTTTTTCCCCAGTATGAGTTCTTATATGAACAGTAAGGCTTGAATTACTTCTATAGGCTTTTCCACATTCATTACATCTAAAGGGTTTCTCTCCAGTATGAATTCTCTGATGAACATTAAAAATTGTGGTATTCTTGAAGGATTTCCCACACTCATTACATTTATATGGTTTCTCTTCAGTGTGAGTCTTCTGATGTACACTAAGGTATGACTTATTCCTAAAGGCTTTCCCACAATCATTACATTTGTAGGGTTTCTCTCCATTGTGAGTTTCTTGATGTCGTGCAAGTTTTGATTTATCACTAAAAGCTTTCCCACATTCACTACATTTATAGGGCTTCTCTCCAGTTTGAATTCTCTGGTGCTGATTAAGGCGTGCACACTGGCTAAAAGATTTTCCACAAACATTACACTGATAAGGTTTCTCCTTAGTATGAGTTCGCTGATGTACCATAAGTGATGAAGAAGCAATAAAGGCCTTTCCACATTCGTTACACTTATAGGGTTTTTCTCCAGTGTGAATTTTTTTATGTTGACTAAGATAAGAAGGCTGGCTAAACATTTTGCCACATTCATTACACTCATAAGGTTTTTCTTTAGTGTGAGTTCTCTGATGCTGAGTGAGTAATGACCTATAACGAAAGGCCTTTTCACATGTACTACATTTATAGGGTTTTTCTTTATTGTTGAGTTTTTTCCCTAAAGTAAGTTCTGAAGTAGGCCTTATTTCTTTGTGGCCTTCTGTATACTTGCAATTTTTCTTCCCCAAATGCGTATATTTATTCAGATCTAAATTTTCTTTGAAATTTCCCTCATGTATTTGGCATTTGCTGTGGAACTCTTCTGGACAAAAAACAGACTCAAATCTAACACCTCTTTGACCAGTGGTTATTTTCTTATGTGCAACTATTCTTTGGCTCTGACTCTCCTGACTACTTTGCAGTCTCAATATCCTGTCATTCCATTTCCATAATCCTCTCATTCTGGAGTCCCATAGACCATTCTCTGTGAGTTTCTCCATTATGGTCTCCTGTGATAAATCTTCAGAGTTATCTTCTGTTAGTACAGCATTCTTGGTTGCTAGTTTGGTCTCCAAGTCTGGGGAAGGGAAAAAGAAAAATCAAATGACTCCATTTCCTAAGTTAGGGAGAACTCCCTAAACTGAATAATAAGAGGAAAACTTGGGCTGACAATGAATATGTGGTTTTTAACTGATTGAAAATTGGTCTTTTTCTTTTTTTGAAGAAGAGCTAAAATTAAGTCAGTCTGATTTAGCAAAGAACCAAAGTAGTGAATTCAAGGAATTTTTCCTCTAGTTAAAAAATTCATTCACTTCACCCTTAAAGGACCCATGGACAAAGACAATGTGGGGCAGGACTGAAAGTGGAAGGTGGGGGGTGGGTAGGGAAGGGGAAAGTAATGGGGGGAAAGTGGGGACAACTGTAATTGAACAACAATAAAAATTATTTTTAAATAAAAAATTAAAAAATTCATTCACGGTAACACTCAAAGAATCTAAGTCTCTCGAATATTTTTTACTCATTCTTTTTAGAGTCCACTTCTTTAGAGAGCATTCTTCATAAATTGTGACTAATTCCTTGCTTCTCATTTACTCCACAAATCAGATATTTAACCCCAACCATACCTTCTATTTGTTCTCATTCTTTATTGACTAGTTATTTTTAATTTTGTGAGAGCTTTCTCAAATTTCCCTGTCATAGTAGTTTATTCAAGTCTTTGTATATACTTTTTAATAAAATTCTTATGGAAAAAGACTGATTTTTCAGAAGGCAGGATGAACTAACTTCTCAAAATTAATGTTTATAATGATTGATATTTCAAATAATGATAACTATTATCAAGAATAGTTTTATAACATTTTTTATGGGTCTTAAGAACATTTCTGATAGTTTGTCAAAATTCCTTTTTAAAAAACATTATTCTGTGTGGTGGCAGTCTTACAACCTGTTTGTATATGCAAGTTAATATGTTACTTTCTAAAATCACTTTTATATTTCTTTTATATTTCTAATTCATTTTAGGATAATTATACCTAAATTTAAACATTTAGGTAAATTTTAAATAAATAAATTACATGTAAATCTTTTGCGGTCAGTAGAATGGTTTTATGACTTTAAAACTCAAGGTAAGTAGAACCTGGGAACCAAAGGGTCCTGGTTTGATTCCCAGTCAGGGCACATGCCTGGGTTGCAGGTCAGGTCCCCAGTGAGGGCCATGTGAGAGGCAACCATACATTGCTGTTTCTCTCCCTTTTTCTCCCTCCATTCCCCTCTCTCTAAACATAAATAAATAAAATCTTAAAAAACAAACAAACTCAAGGTAAGTAGAACTTTCAATGGGTACACATGGCTGGACAAAAATTTGAATTCAGGGCCAACAAAGAAGAAAGCCCTATAACTCAAGGACTAAAACCCAGCTCATTGAAATGTCTAATTAAAGTGAGATGACCAAGGATTGTTAGAGACCTGTATCCTAGCAGCCTTCCAAAAGTAAACAATCCTCTATAAAAAAATTACATAATCCAGAACCTCAAATTATTGTTACATGTTTTCATACTCAATGCCTGGCAATGAATAATAAGAGGCATACAAGGACATAAAAATCATCTGAGACAAATCAATGAAAAAACAGATAATACAGACCAACATAAAAGGGATCCAAATAATTGAGGTCTCAGATATGAACTTTCAAATTAATTGGGATTACTTTACTCAAAAAAATAAGACAAGATTAATAATTTCAACAAATAACAGAAAAATATAAAATAAAAACCAAGTGAATTCTAGAACTGGACAATAAATTAAGAACTCAAAGGATAGGCTAAAAGTAGATATGGCACATGTGAGCGTAAGGAATATTGGTCAGCAGAAAATATCCATATGGAAGCACAGAATAATGAAAAACTTGAAAACATTATTTTACAAAGCACACGATGTACTACAATGACAGAGTGGAGCAGTTGCTACAGAGACATTACAGTCCCACCAAGTCTAAAATATCTACTGTCTTGCCTTTTACACAAAAAGTTTGCTGACTCTTGAATTAGACAGATGGTTGACTTCCCAACAGATTATATGTAATAAGAGAAAACAATGGAATGATACCATTAAAAGCTGAAAGAATATAAATGCCAACCTAAAATTCTAAACTTGTCAAAAATTTTATTAAAAATGAAGGTTAAATATCCCATAGTCAATACATTTATAATCTTATTTCTGTTCTTGACAGCAATCACAGGTGTTACGGAAATATAATTCTTACTTTATTATTCATAAAGTGAAGTTCAACATGGTTAACTAAAGCTGGCAAATGACAGATCCGGGTTTGAGCCCAGGTATTCAAAGTGAGAACTCTATCATTTTTACAATAATCCTTCCTCCTCTACAACTGAGTATCAACATGTTTCCAAATACCTATGTTCACAAGGTCTCTTACTTCATTAGTTCTTGTGGCTAGAATCCAGTTTCTTCCTAGTCTCCAGCCTTCTTTACTTAAGTTCCCAGGTCCTGAGGTTCTTATCCAGTTTCCCTATCTTTTTTCCTCTTAGAGACAGGCCTTTTGCTCCAAACAAAGCCCAATGGTTTGAAATATATCACCTATTCAGACATCTTCCCTTGTAGGATCTCACTGTTATGTCAGACACTCAGGGGTAGACATTCTGTTCTTCCTGGACTTTTCTTAAAGCCTGTGCCCTTGGGGTCACCCCTTCTTCAACCTATTTCCAAGCTTTGGTCTCATCTCCTTTTCTCTGAAGCACAGTAACAAGAACATAGATTTAGTTATACATATTAATTTCCAAATACCAGTTCTGACAATAACTGGATGTATTTAACTTCTTTGACCTTCAGTTTCTTGCTGTTAAACACATACATGTTTACTAAATAGAGCTATTTTAAGGGTTACATCCAATGAAATTATATAAGTAAATTTCCTAGCAGAATGTCAGTAATGAAGTAGATATCTAATAAATTTTGACTGTTATTGTCATTGTTGCAATATATTCTTCTTCATGTATGGACCTAAGTTACTCAAGGGAAAAATGTGTCTCTTGACCAATGTGTTTTGGCATGTAAGAAATCCCCACATAACACAGCATAAACTTTGGGAAACCTTGTCCTTAGAGAAGTCATCCATTGTCTTCCATTTGATCTTCTGAATAGGGAAGCAATGTCATAGGCACCAGTATTATATTAATTCACAGTAGCACTAGAAGTTACCATTAAACAAACACCATGGTCAAACTAATAAGACACGTCTGTTCAAAGTCAAGAAAACTGATTTATGATGAATGCCTAAAGTAAATATATTTTTGATAAAAATTACTTCAATTTTAGAACATGACAAGGTAAAAACAAAGATAAAGACATTTTTTTTAGGCAAAAAGAAAAATGGAGGCCTGGCTGGTGTAGCTCAGTGGATTGAGCGTGGGCTGGGGACCAAAGGGTCCCGGTTAGATTCCCAGTCAGGGCACATGCCTGGGTTGCGGGCCAGGTCCCCAGTGAGGGCCATGTGAGAGGCAACCATACATTGCTCTTCCTCCCTCCCTTCTCCTCTCTCTAAAAATAAATAAATAAAATCTTAAAAAAAAGAAAGAAAGAAAAATGGAGAGAATATGACATCAGCAGATCTCAATAAAACATTAAGGAGCATTTTTTAAGCAGAAAAAAATAAACCTAGGTAGAAGCTCAGAAATAAAGAAAAAAATGAAGAGAAAGGTAAGGTAAAAATATAGGTAAATAATGAAATACTGACTGCACATAACAATAATGTCTTATGAGATTTGACACATATATAGAATTAAAATATACAACTTCAATAACATGTAAGTGAAATGAGATTAAATAGAGTAAGCTGCTCTAAAATCCATGTATTATTTGGAAAGGGGAAAAAAAAATCTATTGAGTTAGCCAAAAAGTTTGTTCTGATTTTCTTGTAAGATGGCTCTAGCTTAGTTGTTTTTAACTTTATTTGAAACAATTTTGTTAGACTGTATTGTGACAGCTGTCATATAAGTGTGAATTTAAAAAACTTATCAAAATTGGTGAATTTTTGTGTAGCCATTTTAATATTGAAGATGGAAGAAAATATGCAACATTTCGGCATATTGTGTTTTATTATTCCAAGAAAGGTAAAATGCAATTGAAAAGCAAAAATTATTTGTGCAGTGTATGGAGACAGCTCTGTGACTGATCGAATGTATCAAAAGTGTTTGCAAAATTTTGTGCTGGAGGTGTCTTGCTAGATGATGCTCCACAGTTGGGTAGACCAGGTGAACTTGACAGTGATAAAATCAAGATATTAATTGAGAAACATCAATGTTCTACCACATGGGAGATAGCCAGCATACTCAAAATATCCAAATTAATGAAATTATTGGTGAGAATAAAAAATGTGTCTTCTATTTTATGGAAAAAACCATATGGACATTTTGGCCAACCCAATATCAGACTGCTAAATCAAGAATGTATGATTTAATCTCAAAGTTAACCACTTAACAAATAATTTAAAGTTTATAATTACCAAGTGATAGAGGGGAAAAGAGGAAAATAAGTGATATATCTAAAGGAAGACATAAATGGAAAAAAGATTATAGAACAGATAAGACTTGCAGTTAGATGATAAATTTAAACATTATGTAATTGTATTATGTATAAATGAACTAAATATTCCCAAATACACAGATGTCAGATTAATTAAAACAAATGTGCTACTTATAAGAAAAACACAAAATAAAAGTATTACAGTGAGTAGAAGAAAAGTGACATACCATATACACATTAACTAAAAGAATGATGCTATAGTAATATTATCAGGAAAAATAGACATTAAGGCAAAAACCATTAATAGAGATAAAGAAGACACTTCATAATGATAAAAGTTCCAATTTTCCAAAAAGATATAAAAGTTCTAACTTTGTATTTATCTAATAATGCAGTTTCAAAATACATAAAGAAAAAATTAAAGAATCTAAAGCAAGAAACAAATCTACATTCACACTGGGAGACCTTAAAAAATCTTCCTTAATAACTAATAGAATAAGTTGACGATTAGTATGTACATAGATTTTAGCAACATAATTAACAAATAATATCTCTAGAACTGCACTCAATACCTACCCATTGTACATTTTTCCAAGTGCACACAAAATGTTTACAAAAATTGGCCATGTGGTAAAGCAAGTTTTAAGAAATTTGCAAAGATTATAATCATACAGAGCATTTCCTCTGACCACAGTAGCATTTAAGGTAAAAAGATTACTAGAAAATACCCATATGGTACAAAATTAAGAAAAATACTCAGTAGCCTGAAGGCCAATGACATAACACTGGAAATTATCAAATACTTTAAACTCAGTAATTATGAAGGTACTACATAAAAAAAGGTGTGATGCAGTCTTGATAGCCTTAAATACATTAAAAAAAAAGGCTGAAAATCAATGATATATGTATCCAACGCAAGAGGTCAGAAAAGACAAGCAAATTAAACACTATGAAGGAAGGGAATAAAACAATTCAAACACATAATAGAAATGATAAAAATTCTTTTTTAAAATCTAAACAAGATTGATAAACCCTAGCAAGACTGATTAAGATAAAAGAGAGAAGACAAAAAGGTTAATCTCAGAAATGAAGAAGGAGACATCACTTCAGATCCACAGACAGTTAAAAGATTAAACAGCCCTGGCTGGTGTGGCTCAGTGGAATGAGTGCTGGACTGCGCAACAAAGGGTCACTGGTTTGTATTCCCAGTCAGGGTACAGGCCTGGGTTGCAGGCCAGGTTCCCAGGAAGGAGCGTGCAAGAAGCAACCACATGCTGATGTTTCTCTCCCTCTTTTTCTCCCTCCCTTCCCCCTCTCTAAAAATAAATAAAATCTTTAAAAAGAAAAAAAAAAGATTAAACAGAATAGTATGCCAAAAATTTTAAATTTTAGATTAAACAGATCAATTCCTAGATAAACCTAATTTATTAAACTGAAATAAAAATTTTAAAAAAGCCCCAGATGGTGTGGCTTAGTGGACTGAGACCGAGAGGTCACGGGTTCAATGCCCAGTCAGGGCACATGACTGGTTCGCAGTCCAGGTCTCCAACTGGGGGCATGAAAGAAACAACCAATTGCTGTTTCTCTCATACATCATGGGTCTCTCCCTCTCTCCCTCCTTTCCCCTCTCTCTAAAAATAAAGAAATAAAATCGTAAAAAAAAAAAGAAATGGGAAGTACTTCTATAAGTACGAAAGAAATAGAAGCTGCAATTAAACACCTTGCGCAATAAAAGCTTCAGGTCAACATGGCTTCACTGGTGAATTCTATGTACCATAAAATATACAACTTTCCTTCTCTCACCATTCTGTATTGTTGTCACAACGAGCTGATGGCCTCACTTTGTACTTTATTGAGAATCCAGATGCTATCGTAACAAAATGTGTCCATTGTCCTGCTACCAGTTGACCTATATCTGTACTATCTTCTCCAGGTGGACTCCCAACCTGTCAAAGGTAAATTCCTTCTTTTCCATTCTAGATTTCCATTCTCTTTCACCTTTCCGGACACTTTAGTTCTTCAGTGATCCCATCTTAGTCTTGCAACATCAATTTCTCCCTTTCCATTGGGGCATCATTCTGATCTACACTCGAGCATGCCCTAAAAAATCCCACCTCAAAAATATAGAGTTTTTTCTCAGTTCCATACTTTTCTCTAGTTACTGCCACATTTGTTTTTCCTTCTTCATGGTGGGGAGGGAATCCTTTCCTAAAGAGTAATCTAAAACTATCTCCAATGTCTACTTTTCACTTACTCTCTTTAAAAATATAGAGTAATTGACGTATGAAAACAATATAAGTAGCACATACGCAGTTATGGATGGCATCATGATAAAACGAATGCTCAAATGAACTAGAATCCACTTCTTTCCTTTTCCACTACTATATCATACTAATAAAATTTACTATAATCTCTTGCCTAGACCATTTTTAACAACCTCTTCACTGATTATTTGCTTTATGCCCTTACATTCAATTTCCATAAACGGTTATTTCCTAAAAATCCTAGATTAAAATCTTTCAATACTTGCATACTCACTTTGATCAAAATCCAAACTCCTTGCCGTCATCTACGAATTCCTGAACAGGCAGTCACCCGTCTCAATCTTATTCTATACCAGTCTCCCTCTCATTTATGTTTCAATCATAGCAGCTTCCTTTAATTTCTAGAACACATTACATTGTTTTCTGTATCAGGTTATTTGCTTGTTACATTCCTCTTTTCCTCTTCTTATGGCTGTCTTCTCATCCTTCAAGTTTCGGCTTCAAGTCCTGTCCTCAGAAACCCTCCTATGACCACACTATGTGAGGCAGGCAGCCTCATTCCCCATCCCAGTCACTCTTCAGATCTCCCACTTTATCTTATAGCCAGAAGTTATTCCAATCACTATCTAGCTTGTTTTTGTTTATTTGCCTGTTAATTATCTATTTCTCAAAAATTAATCTTCATGAGGGCAGGGACCTGGTCAATCTTATTGCTGAATACCTAGCACCTAACTGTGTGGGTGTGTGTAACTGTGTATACATAACTGATTCCATTTTAACACTAATCCTCCTGAACACTTAACCCCTTCCCATTTCCCCCTGGGTGGACTACGAATGTGTATAGAGACTCTAGGTTAACACGAACCAACATTAATTCTTTGTCAACTGTTAGTCTTCCTTCTACGCAACGTGCCCTCAATGTTATCTTGCCATGGCACCAGAGCCCCAGTATCTGGTCCCTTTGTTCCCCTCGATCACCATGCATTCCTTTCAGAGTACTTAGGTCCACTTCTTAGGGGGAGTATAAAACAGGTGGCCTGGCGGTGAATGAGGCAAGGATCCATTTTGTCCTGCTTCCTGCCACCGGCCGCCCAGAACTATGTTTCTGTAAGTTCCCCATTAAAACTCTTTAAACTGACAAGCTAGACTTGTCTGCCTCGTTCTTTGGCCTCTTGAATCCTTTGGCATTTGGGGGCTGCTTTTGCATACATCACCTTTTAATGAAACACTAACCCAGTTCACAGTATAAAGATATTTAATAAACATTGATTAAATAAATACTGTATTTTGATTCTGAACTGATTTCTTGCTTGTATTCTCAATTAGTTAAGAACCTGGAGGAGAGCCCAAACCCTGAGGGACTGTTAACAATCTCCAAGAGCGTGTTCTCAATTAGTTAAGAACCCCCAAAGTTTTAGCAGATTTATAGAAAGTTAAATAATGACCAAGTAAGTTTAGCTTAAAAGAAATCAATGCTGATCCTCAAGAATGCATTTTCAGAAAAATTAATGAAGGAAAAAGATATCAGAAAATGGCTAAAGAAAAAACCATAAATTTAACTGCACACAGTAGAACTGAAAGGGATATTTTATGCATGCTTAAATGAAGAAAGAATAAAGGAACAATAATTAAAATCATGAATCCAAGAAAGCAAAGTGGGATGGGACAGGAATCAAAAGTAGAGGATGGGCGGGGGAGGAGAGGGGAAAAAGGGAGGGAGAGAGAAGAAGGGAAGAATGAGAGATGGAGGAAATATAGGGAGAGAGGAAGAGGAAGAATCTTTTCCTCTGAGACAGCTTTGAGAAAAAGATACTCTCCAAAATATTTCAGATATTCTGATTTGGCCATGGAATAAATCCCATCTTCCTGGTTCTTATTAACTCACCTGGATAGGGGCTTGTTGAAATTTCTCTCATTACCACCCATGGTCCTTTTCCATCCTCCAAATGAGATATCATATCTGGTTTGGAAACTGCAAGCCCTGTTCAGAGGAAAATGAATAGGGTTTGACTATGTCTGTGGGCAAGAACTATTGCCAAATTCAGTCTCTATTCTTAATCTCTTGTGCAGAGTGGCTATTATAGGAAGTTCTAGGGGTGTGCTGTCCAATACGCTTGCCAATGGCCACATGTAGATGTTTAAATTTGAATTTAAATTAGTTAAAATTATATGAAATTTAAAATTTAGTTCTTTAATTGGACTGCCACATTTCAACTGCTCAAGAGCGACAAGTGTCTAGTGCTTGCCACATGGGACAGCACCAATGTAGACCATTCCTATTACAGAAGAGCCTTCTACTGTACAATGGATGCCATAGAGAACTATAAGTGTATCTCAAAGAATCTCAATACTACGATCCCAAGTTTGCTGGGATAATACATCATGAGCATAATCTGTTTAGAAAGAAAAGGAACACATATGTTTGTTCCCTTTATTTCTGAAGGCACTGACAATTCATTTATGGAAGTGACTAGAAAAAACTTTAGTCCTAAATCTGTGGGACTGTCAACAACTTTCAAGATCCCAATGAAATATGTATTTCATACTCTACAATGGGTAGACTATTTAGTGAAGAGTGAGGAATAGCATAACTCCCAATAATATTTGCCTATGATTATGAGATTTTAATGCCAAAATTCATATAAGTACTTTAGAGGCTCTATATCCTCAGTAAGCTGGTCCAGTGGGTAGATACATGAACACAGAAGTTATCCTTACCCAGGGATACAAGATTCCTGTAATTCTCTAGCATCACATCCTTGTGCAGGTCCCTCTGTGTAGGGTCCATCAACCTCCACTCTTCCAATGTGAAGTCTATAGACACATCTTTAAATGTCACTGAATCCTAAAATAAATACACTGTGATCACCCAGGGACCAAACAATAAGACCTTATTCTGTTAGGCAGAATAATTTATACAAAACTGGGGAAGAACCCTAGAAATCAGAATCACCAAATGACTATGGAAGTCAGCCCGTTCAACCCTTAAAGGATGTGTGAGTCTCCCCAGGGACAAGAACTTAAAACCACAAGAGGAAGCCCATTCTATTTTTAGTTTTACCTAATAGCAGGACTTTTTCCAGACCAATTAAAGTCTGGCTTTCTCTAGCTTCTAAATATTGGTTCTACTTTATTATCTAGAGTCAAGCAGCATGGTCTCCTCCTTCCCTAGAAAGTCCTTAAAATATTTGGTAACAGCTAGTAGCTTCCACCCAAATCATCTTTTCTTCTTCAAAACCCATCCTTATGTGTAATATCAACTGTTTTTCAGCTCCAATATACAAAATATAGCTTATCAAAAGGTAGTTTATCATTCAGATGGCAGATTAAGACTATTATAAGCCTGCTCTTTGAGAAATAAAAATAAGAAACCATACAACTTTGTGGAACTTCTTTGTAAAAGGCGAAAGATTTATACGATCTGAAGAGAAACCAGAGTATATATCTTTGTGGAACTTCTTTGGTCAGGATACGAAATATGTATGCAATTATGTAAAAAAATGGAAGAATTACCCATTAAATGTTAATGATTACCTACCGGAAGGAGAAAACAGGGTGCAGAAAATGGAATAGAAGCCAGACTCCACTGAATATTTCTTACTTTGTAGATGACTTTTGAACCATGTGAATACTTTATATGATTTATAAAAGAAATATTTAAATTTAAAAATAATCCACAAATTCATTTGTTTCAAAAATAAACAAAATTTAAAATAGTGTGGGAATATGGTACATTTCTACCACTACATCTAAAGCATCTGAAAAACTACTACAGCACAAGGCAAGTAGTCCAGAGTAATTTTCTATGCCACAAGATGAAACCATAGCAGAAAAAAAGTTAAATAAAAAGATATATCTTGCCCTGACAATTATGGCTCAGTTGGTTAGGCACTGTCTCACAAAGTGAAAGGTCACTTGTTCAATTCTTGTTCGGGGCACATGCCTAGGTTGTGGGTTAAGTGCCTGGTCAGAGCACGTATGAAAGGCAACCAATTGATGCTTCTCTCATCAATGTTTCTCTCCCTCTCTTTCTCCCTCCTGTCCCCTCTCTCTAAAAATAAATAAAGTCTTTTTTAAAAGTAATATCTCGTTCATTCCCTCAGCATATGACCCCCAAATATGTTTGTAATCCTCCCTATCATATTCTCCAAGTAGTCTTAAAAATCCAAGTAATATGGATGTACTATGTAAAGATTTGCCACAGTTTTTTTAAACTATGTTATTTTGAAAAGATGTTTCCAACAACAAAAGCAATCCCTAAAAATTAAAAGTAAAATGAAACTAGTTGGTAGCATACACATTCATCAAAAACAAAGTATTTTGAGTGATTTTAAAACACAGTAACCTTTCTGAATATCCCTTGTGAGATACATCCCAAGGAGAAAAAGAACCACAAATAGCCCGTTTCAATAAAAAATCATAGTGTTGGTGGTAGTGATGGTAATGCTATTTCGTAACTGTTGTTTGTGTAGTGTTAGATAAAGCAAATTAGTATACTGATGTCATTGAGAAGTAATACATTTGGCATGGGAAAAATAAGATATAAATGTAATATTGATGAGAATATATAAAATGCTATAGATCCAAATTTGAGTTGGAAATATCAGTTTAAATTTATGAGGTATTTTATTTTTTATAATTTTTTTATCCTCATGCAAGGACATTTTTTCATTGCTTTTTAGTGAAAGAGAAAGAAAAGGAGAAAGGAAGAGAGGGTGGCAGGGTGAGAAAAAAAGAGGGAAAGGGAGAGAGAGGAAGACAGAGAGAGAAGGTGATGGGGGGCAGAGACACATATGTGAGAGAGAATCACCAATTGGTTGCCTTCTAATATGCGCCTCAAACCCACCACCTTGGGTATGTTCCCTGACAGGGAATCAAATCTGCAATCTTTTGGTCTACAGGATGATGCTTCCACAAACTGAGCCAAACTGGCCAGGGCTGAGGATTTTTTGTTTTTAAGGTAAAAAACAAAACAAAACATATTTTCCAGCTTTGTCCACTGAAAAGGCCAAGAAACAATACCCAATAAAAGCATTATGGAGGCCAGACTGTGGCCTCTAAATATTACTTTCCACCGAAAGGAATCAGGGCCTGGAACTTTCTGTCATATTAAAAAGCAAAGAAGCCATCAAAAACTGCTATGATCATGTCTAAGACATGAGACAATTTGAAGAGGCTTCCACTAGTCGATGGCGGGACAATCTGAGCATTAATAAGGATAATAACTGTAATGGCTTTCAAAAATATACATTTAAATTCATGATTTCATAATAAAATTATAAAAATACTCATTGACCATCTTTGGAGGGTGCTTAGAAACTGGTAAATAAGGAGAAAGAATCAAACTCTTGTCTTTTTTCTATGCAAAGTATATATAGTTTGTAAAATATTCACGTGTGATCAAATAATTGATATGGGGAGGTTTCTCTTTATAAAAGTACTCTAGCTAGTACATGAAGAGGAACAAAAATGGAGCTACCTTTTCATCCAGTGATTCCACTGCTGAGATTATACCCTAAGAATCCTGAGACACCAATTCTAAAGAACCTATGCACCCCAAAGTTCACAGAAGAACAATTTACAATAGCCAAGTACTGGAAGCAACCTAAGTGCCCAGCAGTAAATGAGTGGACCAGAAAGTATGGTACATTTACTGAATGGAATACTATGCAGCAGAAAGAAAGAAGGAGCTCCTACCCTTAGTGACAACACAGATAGATCTGGAGAGTATTTGTCTTTTCACCTCCTTTCACCAGTCAGAGAAGACAAATACCGTATGATCTCCCGTATAAGTGAACCTAATCAACAAAACAAATGAGCAAGGAAAATATAACCAGAGACATTGAAATAAAGAACTGACAGTCACCAGAGAGGAGGGGTCAGAGGGATAATGGGGGAAAGTAGAAGGGTGGTCACAAAGCATGTTGAAAGGACACATGGACAAAGCCAAAGGTGACAGGATCAAGGGTGGGAAGTGGGGATGGGTGGGGCAGGGGGGATGATTGGTGGGTGAAAAATTGAGACAATTATACTTAAACAAGAATAAAATACAGAGACTTCCAGCCAAGATGGAGGCATAGGTAGACCCACTGTGCCTCCTCGCACAACCAAAAGAGGAAAAAAAAACAATTTAAAAACAAAAAACAACCAGAATGGACAGAAAATCGAACTGTATGGACATCCCACAACAAAGAGGTTAAAAAAGACACGTTGATCCAGACCAGACCGTTAAGCAGGGTGGAGCCGGGTGGAGAGTGTGCGGGGAGATGGCAGTTTGTGGAGTGGTGGGGGCAATGCTGCAGCTGCCTGGAAAAACCCAAAGCCGGCACACTTGGTGAAACCTGAACCCAGTGGGGCTGAGACTGGTGGACCCGGCGATCCCTCATACATGCGCAGATAAACCGGGAGAAAAAGCTGGGGAGCAGAGCAGACCATGCAACCCACCATGGCGGGGAAATAAAGCCTCAAACCACTGATTGAGAACACCTGGGGGGAGGGGTTGAGGCAGCGTGGGGAGGAACTCCCAGCCTCTACAGGAGAGTTCACTGGAGAAACCCACAGGGACTTAGAACTACACAAGCCCACCCACTCGGGAGCCAGCACAGAGGGGCCCAATTTGCTTGTGGGTGGTGGGGGAAGGGACTGGCAGCCGGCAGAGAACAGAGCAAGCACTACTGTTCCTGCTCAGGCCATGCTCCCACAGGCAGTGTCACAACACAGTGACAAGCAGGTTCCCCCGCCCTGGTGATCACCTAAAGCTCTGCCCCTTAAAGTAATAGGTGTACCAAGAAAAAAAAAATGGCCCAAATGAAAGAGCAGATCAAAACTCTAGAAAAGATACAACTAAGCGACAAAGAGATAGCCAACCTATCAGATGCACAGTTCAAAACACTGGTGATCAGGATGCTCACAGAATTGGTTGAATTTGGTCACAATTAAATGAACAAATGAAGGATACGCTAAGAGAAATAAGGGGAAATATACAGAAAACAAATAGTGATGGGAAGGAAACTGGGACTCAAATCAACAGAGTGGACCAGAAGGAAGAAAAAAACATTCAACCAGAAAAGAATGAAGAAACAAGAAGTCAAAAACATGAGGAGAGGCTTAGGAACCTCCGTGACATCTTTAAACATCCCAACATCTGAGTCATAGGGGTCCCAGAAGGAGAAGAGGAAGACCAAGGGGTTGAAAACTTATTTGAACAAATAATAAAGGAGAACTTCCTCTAGCTGGTGAAGGAAATAGACTTCCAGGAAGTCCAGGAAGCTCAGACAGTCCTAAAGAAGTTGGACCCAAAGAGGAACACACAGACACATTATAATTACATTACCCAAGATTAAAGATAAGGAGAGAATCTTAGAAGCAGCAAGAGAAAAGGAGACAATCACCTACAAAGGAGTTCCCGTAAGACTGTCAGATGATTTCTCAAAAGAGACCTTACAGGTAAGAAGGGGCTGGAAAGAAATACACTAAGTCATGAAAGGCAAGGACCTACATCCAAGAATACTCTATCCAGCAAAACTTTCATTTAGAATGGAAGGGCAGATAAAGTGCTTCTCAGATAAGGTCAAGTTCAAGGAGTTCATCATCACCCAGCCTTTATTATGTGAAATGTTAAAGGGATTTATATAAGACATGGAGGGATATCAACAGGGGAGTGGGAGGGGGAGAGAGGGGGAAAAAGTACAGAGAATAAGTAGCATAAGTAGTAGGTAGAAAACAGACAGGGGGAGGTTAAGAATGGTATAGGAAATGTAGAAGCCAAAGAACTTATGTGTATGACCCATGGACAAAAACTAAAGGGCGGGGAATGGGGGTTGGTGTGGGGTAGAGGGGAATAAAGGGGGGAAAATGGAACAACTGTAATAGCATAATCAATAAAATATATATAAAAAATAATAAAATAAATGTGTAAATAAATAAAAGAAAAAATAAAGAGCAAAGGATAATAAAAATAATAAAACGCATAAACATAACCAGAGATAATATTAAATTATTAAAAATAATCAACTAAGGAAATAAATACTAACTCAAATTTGATAATATTAAGGCTTTTAGTTTTTCAGCTGGTAACCCTTGAACAACACAGGTTTGAACTGCACAGATCCACTTATACATGGATTTTTTCAATAAACACATACAATACTGTAAATATATTTTCCATATAATTTTAATAACATTTTTTCAAGTTTACTTTGTTTTAAGGATACAGTGTATAATATATCTAACATATCAAATATGTATTAATTGACTTATCAGTAAGTCTGTTAGTAGTTAAGTTCTTGGGGAGTAAAAGTTATACGCAGATTTTTAACATCATGGGGTTGTTAGTGGCCCTAACCCCTGCATGGTTAAAGAGTCAATTGTATATTTAACATTTAAAATTAATCTTGTTATAGATTATATAATGAAATGTTTATCGATAAAATTATATAATGTCTTATATTTGCTTCGAAATATTTGGTGAGGAGGGTAGGGTTACAGACAAAATATGATTGTCCATGGGTAGAACCTGTTGAAGATGGGTTCACCGAGATTTATCAAACTACTCTTTCTACTTCTGTATGAGTGTAGTACATGTTACTTGTCAGGTAGTGATCTAAGGACTTTTTATGTAACGACTGAATCCTCACAATAGGAAGGTGCTATCTACAGATAAGGAAAGTGAGGCTTAGAGAAGTTAGGTGCTTTACCTAAGTTCACAAAAGAAGCAAAGTCTAGATTCAAATTCAGGCAGTTTGGCTCTAGCATTCAAGCTTGTAATCACTATACTGAATGCTCTATTAGATTAAGAGCCCTTATTAGCTGAGTAATCAGGCAAAGGTCTCAACTTACATAATATTTGGCTAAGGTCTACTCTCTGTCACAAGATACATTTCTAGCCCTGACTGGTGTGGCTCAGTGGATTGAGTGCTGGACTGCCAACCAAAGGATCGTAGGTTCGATTTCCAGTTAGGGCACATGCCTGGGTTGTGGGCCAGGTCCCCAGCAGGGTGCACGGGAGAGGCAACCACACATTGATGTTTCTCTCCCTCCCTTCCCCTTTTTAAAAATAAACAAAAAATGCGAAAAAAAAGAAAAAGTAAAAAAAAAAGATATATTTCCTCAGCAGTGTTTTCCTGCTGGATGCCTGTCAAATTGTTTAAAGCTTTTATTGGGATCTCAAAATTTGTTAAGCATGTTTTATACAATCCCGCTAATAATAAAACATGGGTCATGTGGGAAATAACAGTTTATAAACTTTATTGCTAATCACTTCACACGTAAATTATAATAAATTTATTGGGCTTGTTTTCTTTTTCCACCAAGAGCTAAGCCTCAGGAAAAATCCAAAAAGGCCCTCAACTCTCATCTCTGGCTTACCTTGAAGTTCTCTGCAAGCAAGAAGTAAAGGAAGGATAAGGCAAAGTTGTAAACTGCCTACCTAAGAATAGAAGGTATGCCCAAAACAAACAAAAGCCTTTTGGCAAATGCTGGAAGACTTACTGACTTAAGATGTAAGGAAATCTATGTCTAATCATTAATCACTACATTAACCAGAGATTTCAGTGGCCATATGTGATAAATAATACAAACTTTACTGAATTAGTCCAGGAAAGTAACTAAATAAACAAAATAGTAGCAGTAATAACAAAAACAACAAACTCCGTGGAGGGGAGAATCTGATTTCCAGAGTTGCCACATTGTATTAAAATACCATGTTTTCAACAAAAATTACAAGACACACAAAAAACAGAAAAGCATGGACCATAAATAGAAAAGTAAAATTCAATGGAAACTGTCCTTGAGGAAAGGAAGAAGTAAATCACTCATTATAAATATGTTCAAAAACCTAAAGAAAACTAGGTCTAAGGAATTAAAAGAAATTATGAGAACGTTATGTCATTAAATAGAAATTCTGAAGTTGAAAAATACAATAACTGAAATAAAAAATTCAATAGAAAGGTTCAGTGGAAGCAAACAGCAAATTTGAATAGTATTATAGTCTGAACGTTTGTGGCCCCCCAAATTGACATAGTGAAATCTTACTGCTCAGTGTAATGGTATTAAGAGGTGGTGCCTTTGGGAGATGCTTAAATCATGAAGGCAAGATGGTTATGAAAGAGATTAGTGTCTTCCCCCCCGCCCCCGAAAAAAAAGGCTCCAGAGAGAAGTCTTAATCCTTCTGATTGGGGACTCAAGAGTTGGAAAATTTTAGTTTAAGGTAAAAAGTTATAAGCCTAGCAAGTAATGTATATGCTAAAGCCTTTGTTTCAGAAACTACAGATAAGGCCCATCCTGGCTCCTGGGAAAACAGCCGACCTCCTGGGGCACTGCTAAAGATTACCACCTGGGGATAACGTGGAGGCATCCGGACCTTTGTGTTCCAGGGAGAGACAGATGACCACCACCCCTGGGAAGAGCTAACTGCCCAGGACAGGAATGTTGCAGCTTCGCTCACCTAATCCTCCCTGAACTTCAAAGCCCTCACAGCACCTTGTTTATTCCCTGGTATAAAAACGTTGGCCTGGAAAGAAGAGACAAGATGGTCTGTCAGGATATGAACCCACCATCTTCTCAGATCACTGGCCATGTGAATAAGGCACCCATAAAGGTTCAATCGCTGTCATTGCTTATTGGGTTTGGTAGTGACAGGCAGCCTGAACACCGATCTCTTTTCCGGTTACACTTCTACCATGTGAGGATACGATGAGAAGTCTGTGACCTAGAAGAGACCTCACATCTGACCATGGTGGGACACTGATTTTGAACTTCGGTCTCCAGAATTGTGAGAAATGAATTTATTCCCATTGAGGGAACTTTCACATGTCTTTCCTCCTGTCTTAGTCCCAGAGCCTGTAGAAGGGAGCCCACTGGGGCTGGCTGAGCGAGAAGAGGAAAGTTTGTTCCAGAAGGAACTGTCTGAGGGATCATAAGAATTTCTAAACATGGAAAAGGAGGAATAAATCACTTGTTGAAAAGCATTCTGTAGTTTTCCAAGTCTAATGAAAGAACAAAGCATGTATAATGGAATCCAACAACTGGAAGATATCAAAAAGGGAATTTTCAAGTCATTTCTTTTACAAAATAGCAGTTCAAATTAGCATACAACAGTTTTAGCCTTTCTGCCAGTAAATGAAAGTTATTTTTTTAACCTTCAAAAATGTTCTGTTGTTTACAGGCCATCCAATCTGCTGTGTTTTGATAAAGAAGCCTGAACAGACTAAGCAGGAAGAAAAAAATTGGTGACCTTGAAGACAAGTCAATTAAGATAATCCAGAGTGTAGAACAGAAGCAAAAAAGAATGGAAAAAAATGAACAGAGATTCAGAGATCTGTGGGTAAACAAGAATTCCAATATATTCATATTGGGAATCCAAGAAAAAGAGGAAAGAAAGGGGCAGAAAGAATATTTGAAGAAATAATGGCCCAAAACTTCCTTAATTTGATGAAAAACATTAACCTTCACATACAAGAATCTCAATGAATAAAAATGAAAGAGATCCGTGCCTAGCTACATCATACTCAACTGGTAGAAAATGAAGAGAGAATCTTCAAAGCAGCAAGAGAGAAGGGACTCCTGATGTACAAGGGATCCTAAGTAAGACTGCCAGCTAATTTCTCATCAGAAACCATTGAGGCTAGGACACAGCAGTATAACATCCAGAATGCAGAAAGTATTGTAAAAAATGTCAACAAGGAATTCTACATGCAGCAAAACTATCCTTCAAAGATAATGATAAACAAAAACTAAGAGAATTCACTGCTAGCAGATCTGACCTACAATAAATACTAATGGGTAACCTTCAAGTGAAGTGAAAGGACAACTAGACAGTAACAATTCCACATGAAACCCACATGAAGAAATGATACCAATAAACATAGATAAATAAAATATAAGTCTATTATGTTTGTAGCTCTTTTTCTTTTCTTAGTTAAAAGACAACTGCATAAAGTAATAATTATAAAATTGTGTTGATGGAATTACAATATATAAAAGGTGTAATCTGTATGACAATAATAGGAGGGAGAATGAAATGGAGATATGTTGGAGCAAAGATTTATACACTATTAGAACTAAGTTGGCATTAATCTGAAATATGTTGTTTTATGTCAAGATGCTAATTATTGGGTTGGCCAAAAGCCTGTATTTTTTTTTTCTGTAAGATAAAAGACACATTTTCCATTTTAACCAATAACTTTATTGATTTGGACATTCTGAGTATGTCAGCTATCTCAGAAAGAAGATACCAACTAAAAAGGGCTTTTGGTGGCTAACTGGGTTCCAACAAAAAAACCCAACAACAAAAATGAGCCCAGCCATTTCTATACAGGACCATTTCCCACAAATTGCACCTCACAGAGAAGCCTGCACTGGACCACCTGCCTGCACTGTGCTTCTGCCACCTGAGCCAGCCCTATGAAGGAGTTCCTGGAATCCAAGAGGACTGAGGCTTTCCCCATCAAATTGGAGCTGTGTAGCTCTGACCAATCAGAGTGGCTCTATTCTGACCAATCAGGGCAGTACCTTTTAGAGGACTTGGTGTCCTCATTGGCATGAGGAAGGGCCAATCATGGACCAGGGTTAAGGACTTCTGTCTATATAAGCTACCTCCCCTCTGGCTTGGGGAACAAACTTTTCCTTTCCACTGAAGGCTGAAAGACTGTTTTCCCAGCTAGAGCTGAACAACTGGGAGATGTCTCACTGGAACAGAGCAGACCACACCAGAGCAGAACAGAGCCACCTAGCTGGAGAGGGCCCTGGCCCCAGGGCTGTCTCACAGCAGTGCTGTTTTCACAGCCATGCCATGTCACCATTAAGCTGTTTTGCACTGGGTAAGTTTTCCTTCACTGCATCCCAAATTGGGGATTTCTGTTGGGTGTTGAATTGGCACCAACAATGATGGGTTAAAAATTTAAAAAGACTAAAATCATACAAAGTATCATTTATGATCACAATGGAATGAAACTATAAACCAATAAAAAAGAAAACTAGAAAATTCACATATATGCAAAAATTAAACCACAGACTTTTAAACAACAAATGGGTCAAAGAAGAAATCACAAGAGAATTTAGAAAACACTCTGAGACAAATTAAAATGAATAGTATATACCAAAACTTGTGAAATACAGTGAAAGCAGAGCTCAGAGGGAAATACATAGCTCTAAAATGCCTACATTAAAAAAGAAGATATCGGCCCTGGTTGATGTAGCTCAGTGGATTGAGCACGAGCTGGGAACCAAAGGGTCCTGGTTCAATTCCCAGTCAGGGCACATGCCTGGGTTGCAGGCCAGGTCCCCAGTGGGGGCCATGTGAGAGGCAACCATACATTGCTCTTTCTCTCCCTCTCTTTCTCCCTCCCTTCTCCTCTCTCTAAAAATAAATAAAATCTTTAAAAAATTGGAAAAAAAAAGAAGATATCGAAACAATAACCTAAATTTATAGTTTAAAGAACTAGGAAAGAGGGAACCATACTTTTTAAAAAGCAGAAGAAAATAATATCAGAATGAAGATAAAATAGAGAACAGAAAGACATGAGAAAATCAACAAAAGCAAAATTTGGTTCTTTGAAAAGATTACAAAAAGGACAAACCCTTAGATTGGCCAAGAAAGAAAAGACAACTCAAGTTACTGAAGTCAGATGAAAAAGGAGACACTTCTACTGACCTTACAGAAATAAAATGATTATAAAGGACTAAAATATAAACAACTGTATGACAACAAATTAGATAACCTAGATGAAATAGACAGGTTCCTAGTAAGAAACAAACTACCAAAACTGACTCAAGGCAAAGAAAATCTGAATAGATATATAAGCAAATTTCCCACAAATAAAAGTCCAGGTTCAAATGGCTTCACTGGTAATTTCCCCCATTTTCAGAAAAATTAACACCAATCCTTTACCAACTCTTCCAAAAAATAGAAGGAAACAATGTCCAACTCAATGATGCCAGTATTAGCAAACTGGACAAAGACATCACAAGAACACTACAGACCAGTATCTCTTATGACTATATATACAAAATTCTCAATGAAATATTAGCAAACTCAATCCAGCGACAAACAGTGCTGTATACCACGGACAAATTGGTTTTGTCCAGGAATACAAAGTTGATTTACTATCTGAAAATCAACCAAGGTAATATATCATATTAATAGAATAAATAACAAAAGCCACTCCATCATCCTAACAGGCTGAGGAAAGTATTTGACAAAATCCAACAAACTAGAAACAGAAGAAAATTTTTTCCAACATGACTAAGACCATCTATGAAAACCCAAATCTAACATCATACTTTATGGTGAACAACCATACACAGTCCCCTTGAGACTCAAAACAAAGATGTCCTCCCCTTTCACTTGTGTTTGACACTGTATTTAAGTTTTAGCAAGGGATATTAGATAAGAAAAAGAAATAAAATGTACCCAGATTGGAAAGGAAGGAGCAAATTTCTATTTGCAAATGACATAATCTCCATTTACAGATGACATTATCTTGCATATAGAAAACCCTGAAGAATCCCAGACATACACATGCAAAAAACCCTACTAGAACTAAAATGAGTTCAGCAAGGTTCAGGATACGAGATCCATATACTTAAGACAATTATTTCTATACACTTAGCAATGCAAACGCCAGAAAGAAATATAAAAGAAACCTATTTAAAGTAGCAATGCTCTGCCACCCCAAAAACCCAGAAACAAAAGATGTGCAAGACTTATACACCAAAAACTACAAAACATCACTGAAAGAAACTAAAGAACACCTAAATAAAAAGACATCCCATATTCTTTCTATTAGAAGAATTAATATTGTTAAGATAGCAATATTTCCCAGACTGATCAACAGATTCAACACAAGCCCTATGAAAATATCATCTGCCTTTTTTTTTGGCAGAAATAGACATGTTAAAATTTATTAAAATATTGGTTCTACTCAAATTAAAATTAAAGCTGAATTCAGAACTTATAAGCAGGATGTAGAATATGAAGAAAAGCCAGAGAGAATTAATCTTCTGCCAGGGATTCCCTATGTCAAAAAAACAAAAATAAGAGGACTTCCTAAGATGGCGGCAAAGGTGAATGCACCGTACCGCCTCGCACAACCAAACAAGGGAAAAAAAAAAGAAATATACACATCCAAACACAGCCCGATCTGACAGAAAATCATATTGAGAGGAAGCCCGACAACCAAGGAATTAAAGAAGATACATTCATCAAGTTTGGTGAGCCAGAAGGTGCAAAGCGAAGGGAGAGTGCTCGGCGACCCCGTGGCGAACAGGTGAGCAGACGGCAGGTCCATGGTTGGAGGGGTGGTCCCCGCGGGGCTGAAGCACACCCAGACGGGGACCGACTGAAGCGCGGTCTGCGCCCGGCTCATCCAGACCCAGCAGGGCCGAGAGACCGGTGGACTCAGCAGGTCTGCATTCGTGTGCAGAGAGAACCTGAAAGAAAGCAGGGCGCAAATCAACAGCACAGATTGAGAGCAAGTGAGGGGGTAGAGTCCGCGACCAGAGGAACGCCTGGCCTCATAGGAAAGTTCACTGGGGAGACCCTCGGGGGATTGGAGCTGTGCAGCCCATCCACCGACCCCGGAGCGACCCCCGGAGTCAGCGCAGAGGGGCTCGAATTGCTTGCAGGAGGCAGTGTGGGTGCGGAGAGCGGAGAAGGCGCCATTGTGCGCTCAGGCCCCGCCCCCAGAGGCTACGGTCTTAGCACAACTACCGGGAACTTCCCTGCACAGGGGATCCCCAAGACTCCGCTCCCCTTACAGTAACTGGTTCACCGAGGGGGAAAAAAATGGCCCAAAGAAAGGGACAGATCAAAACCCCAGAGCTAACCGAACAAGAGATAGCCAACCTATCAGATGCACAGTTCAAATCCCTTGTAATAAGGATGCTTTCAGAATTCGACGAAAAATTAATGAACTTGCTTGAACAAATGAGGAGAGATCTGCAGGGAACCAATAGAGATAAGGAAACTGGGACTCAAATCAACGGAGTGGACCAGCAGAAAGAAAAAAACATCCAACCAGAAAAGAAGG
>PVJI01009156.1:0-19353 GCA_004026765.1 Micronycteris hirsuta
GGGAATTCAGATCAGTCACAGCCGAGACGCTTGTGAGGTAAGCAAGCAAAATACAACCAGAGAAACAAAATAGAACCAGAGACATTGAAGTTTAGAACATTCTGGCAGTAACCAGAGGGGAGGGGGAAGGGGAGAAGGGGGACAAGGGTATTCAGGAACTGCTATAAAGGACACATGGACAAAACCAAGGGGGAAGGCGGAAGCAAGGGAGGGAGGTGGGTTTGCCTGGGGTGGGTTGGGGGGGAGGGTAAATGCGGACAACTGTAATTGAACAACAATAAAATAATTAAAAAAAAAATTCCAACATAAAAAAAAAATTGTTGAAAAAAAAACAACTCTGGGACAGTTACACAATGAAATACTACTCAGCCATAAAAAAGAAGAAAATTTTACCCTTTGTGACAGTGTGGATGGACCTTGAGAACACTATGCTAATTAAAATAAGCCAGTCAGAGAAAAACAAATACCATATGATTTCACTCACATATGGAGCCTAAAGAACAAACTGAACTAATGAGCAAAATAGAGACAGACTCCTAGATAAAGAGCAGGATGACAGCTATAGGGGGTTGAGGAGTGGAGGGATGGAGCAAAAAGGAAAAGGGACTCATGGACATGGACAACAGTGTGGTGATTGTGGGAGGAGAGGTATATAAGGGGACTAAATGGTCATGGAAAAAATAAAATAAAAATTTTTTAAATACAATAAAATATTCTTTTAAAATACTAAAAACCCTACTAGATTGTAAAACTCTTATAGGCCCATGAGTTTGTATATTTAATAAATACAATTATTTTTGAATCAGTGAGAAATAAACAATACTAATAGAAAAAAATGGTGAAAGTGTGAAAAGGCAATGCAAAAACCAAGTAATACAAATGGCCAATAAATATATGTTTAAACTCAGTAGTAAAATGTTAAATATAAAATTAAAATGAGATATAGTAGCACATTTATCAACTTGGCAATGACGAAGAATGAAAGAAAAAGCATAAGACCAAGGCTTCTTGGACTTCTATGCACAGCCACTCAGAGTGAAAACACCTGCGACCTTTCCGGAAGGCAACTCAGCAAGCTACAGCTTTGTCCCTGCAATGGCACGGTCAAGGTCTATTCCAAATAGAATATCAAGGATGGATGCAAAGATTTAGCTTCCAGGATATTGTCTCTCTTCTTTGCAGTACTGTAAAATTTAGAAAAAATTTTTTATCCAAAAATGAGAATTGGTTGAGTAAACTTGTGTTCTATTACATGAGTTGAACATGTTTTATGTAAAAATAAATTCATAGATATGGAAAGAAAATATGTATCACACAACATATTGGGAGGGGGACAAAGTCATTTTACAAAAGAGTGCATACAAAACTCTCTTGTCTGTTTTTTAAAAGGGTATAAATCACCAAAATGTTAACACAAGTTACTTTGGGTTGAAGATTTTTACATATTTTTAATATTTGACAACTAAAATTCATATAATTTCTTTTTAATTGACTTTGAGCAGTCCAAAAAATCTATGAACAGTAAAGTGACAACAAACAACTATCAACAACTGAATCTGAAAAACAAAAATAAAAATAAGCAAACAACTAGAACAGGAACTGAATCACAGAAATAGAGATCACTCGGTGGGAAATTAGGGGGGAGGGGCAAGGGGGAGAAGGGGGCAAAGGTACAGGAAATAAGAAGCATAATTGATAGGCACAAAATAGACAGGGAATGTTAAGAATAGTATAGAAATGGAGAAGCCAAAGAACTTACATGTACGACCCATGGACATGAATTAAGTGGGGTGATGCTGGAGGCTGGGGGGGTTCAAAGTGAAGGGGAGATAAAAAGAAAAAAATAATTGGGATAACTATTAGCATAATCAATAAAATATACTTAAGAAAAAGAAAGTGATGATATACAGATAAACTAAAGGAGCAGAGAAGTAAAATTGTGAGTCCCACATCATGAAGTATACCAAGATATCTAGTTAAAACTGCAAACTTCTCCCAAAAATAACATTACAAAAATACAAAAAGAAAGCATTCTCTGATGATTGCATATTTTGGTTTTTAATATACAATTTAGAAAATTTTTCACTTTGTATTAGAATGCTTTAGTCAAAATATGACTATTAAGGAGTTTAGCCAATCAGGAACAAGAGCTCCTGTCCTCACATGCATATTGGATTTTAATGCTAGCTTACATTGCACAGTACTTTCATAACTACTTTATAAACATTAATGGAATTCCCTTTACTTTCCTAAGTAAAAGATGTCATACAAATTCATAAAGATGATAATGACATGCTGTTATAAAAGAAAAACATACTGTTATTTACAATTCTCTCTCCCAATGCTATTTTCTGCACCTAAACATAAGTGGAGGTTTTGCCTGAATTATCAAGATGTAGCCACACTTCCGATCTTCACTTTGCTAGGACATATCAGACATGTGGGGTTTGCCCAACGTTGTTTAAAAATGAAGGAAATGCCATAAGGGGAATACAGATATTATGACTAATTCAAATGTGCCGCTCATTATTTATGCATTCATTCATTCGTCCGTGCCAACCGAGTTGAGTTTGTACGAGTTGATTTCTCCCCAAGTAGGACCCACTCTCCACCTCTGGTAGCTGACTGCATCTCACAAGGCCTAGTTCAACACAGGCACTTGCCCCCACTCTCATCCGAACTCAGAACTGACATGTCCTTAATTTCACGTATCTTTAGTCTTGTACTGAAGAGATCTCAAATCACACACTGACTACATGTAGTTGACAGTGGCCACACGAAATGATTTGCTAAGAAAGATTCTAAGGAATAAAAGGAAAAGGATTCTGACTCTATCCACAATTACTTGGAAAAACCTTTTACAATGATTAGTAATGCTTGCCATTTATAAAATTCGGAGGAGGTATGGAGAGAGCTATGCTAAATCTTCCCTTTTGGGGTGGACATTTCTAGTGCGGTCCTTCACTCTCCTCTGTCCCTGACTTACTGCTGTGGGAGAAGCTCCCACCTGATTGTCTGCCTTGAGATTACCCAATCAGTGCCCTAGGCCAGCAACGTCCCCCCTTTTAAACCTTGTTCATCTCCTGGCACCCACAAACTAATTACTAATTCTGCAACACACCAAAAAAAAAATTTTTTTTGCCAATCTGACAAAAAAGATAGGTATAATTTTGATCCATTCACACCAGACAACTATTGTTATGTTGGCTGGTGTCTTTTTTTTTATTTGACAATCTAAGGTATTGGATGTTTTAAAAATTCTTGCAGCACACTGGTTAAAAATCACTGCCCTTGCAAAAGCTGGGTGAGAGCTGTTGCTCAGCCCCAGGTTCTTCTTTCTGATCAGGAGAAAACTTTCCCCTAGTCTGGGAACACAGTGAATGTCCTTATATTGTTTAAGCCTGTGCATCATATGGACCTGACCAGCTCTACCAGTACATCTTCTCCGAGCAGGAAAGGAAGCAAGTCTTTACCCAGAGCATCAGGGAGTGGCCTGCGGTCCACCATCCTGAACTGGCTATCGGGAGCGACCTCTGGCTGTCCTACAGTCTTACACACTGTAAGTCATGCATACACTGACCTTGCCGCTTCTCTTCTCTCTGTGAGTGAAAGTGTTATTCTGACCAGTGCCTTAAATGTTCAGTCCCTCCTTGGAGATTCTAAACCTGTAGAAGACACGGTGGGCAGAGGCCTGCGGGCACCACCCTGGGGGTTGGCAGCGCTCTGATCTGTGCTATCCTCCACACAGCTGCAGTCCTCCTTTGGGGTCGGTAGCTGGCTCTTCCTGTTCAATATGCCCCATAAACAATTGTCAATTTTTCTTTTTAAATCTATAGCAGAACCCACCCTGGCATCTATCAACAAGGCAAATCCTCATTCTCAAAACCAGTAGTACCGAGCATGGCACTAGGATCCCAAGAAAAACCATCACATCCTGGTCTGAACAGTGAGAAGCTCTAGGCCACAGTTCTCAATGCCCAGTGCTCCAGGCAGCCTCCATGTTGGATTACACAGAAAGTAATGCCTTTTAGGCTAATTATATCTCTGGTTTTCTTAAATATCTCTGATATTTAGATATCTGATATTCAGAGATATCAGAGATATTTAGGAAAAAAGACTATCTAAACATTTAATGTGTAATAAATGACAATGTGTCATGTATATTTTCCTTTCTCTGTTCCTTTTTCTTTCTTTTATTTTTTCCCCCTGTATTTGAAAAATGTGGCTTAATCATTGATATCAGGCAAAAAATCACCCCAGGAAGCTAGCTAAACTCTTGTCTAGAAGTACTTGAATATAAATGAACAAAAACAGGAGTTAAATGCCACTGAAGACTGTTAACCATCTAAACTGAGTAAGATTTTAAGCCATTGCCTAATATTGCCTCCAGCAGCAAACCTTACCTAATCATGAGTCCACACCACTTCAGTGCAAATATAAACATTCCAAGAAAAGGCCACATTCAGCCTTGAACCAAAAGCAGCAAGAAGTATGACAAAAAAATACTCCTCTAATATATAATGAGAAGCAAAAAGCACTAAGTTATATGAGAAAACTATTTACCCAGAGCTTTCTAGGCAAATAAAATAAAATAGGACTAATGTGTGTTATGCAATTAATTTTACTTCCCACACACACACAAAAAAATCTAAATTTTGCATTTACCATTGGGGAAAATTTTTAAATGGAAATTGTTAATACATATCAGGCACTTAGAACAATTCCTTGTACGTGGTAAGTATGATTTAACTTACATTAATATTATTATAATATTATCCCTGTTATTAATTCAGAAGTGCCTCTGACTATTCCATCCACTGGAACCAAATTTATTTAGGTCAGAAAATGTGCACTGGAGTAAGTGCACTAGACCAGGATTCAGGAATCTCAAATTCTAGAGGCCATGAATAACCATCAATTTATTTGTCTAAGAAGGCTGCCATGCTAAGATCATGAAAAACAAACATCTTATCATAAAGGAGTTTGTAAGAAGAAACCTCAGGTCTCTGAAATGTCACGAGTGCAGGGGCACTGACTACATACATTCTCATGGAAAAGTCAATTGAAGTCTGAATCATGTGAGGTGCCCACTGACTAGAGTGCTCGAATAGTCTGGAAAAGATGGGTACTGATAGGAAATGGGTGGTAACAGTGGAAATTACTACCCATTGACAGTTGTAGCTACTTAACCATCCTACTCAAGTCTAACTTTCACAGTAATTTTAATTCCAGACACAAGTCGTCAAGGAGAGCATGACCCTATGCCCTGTGTGCCTGGGTAAGTCTCGGGTGACTGCTTTCATGTCAGTATGATCACTAGTAGCGCCCTTTTCCTTCTCAAAAGTGCCTAGTTTGGATGATAATTCACATGGTTATTGCTTTTTATAAGCAGAGTAAAAATAAAAAAAGTGGATGATGAAGTTATACATCTCTTTCCTCAACAAAAAGTACTCAATAATCTCATCTGTAACTTCCTTCTCCATTTCTTATGACTTACTTACTTACAAATATAGGAGAAAAACAGAAATATTTGTACATGCAAGGTAACTTATTACAGAGGTTAGAAAATGGGAATTCCAGGTTGTTTCATCTTTCCTTGGACTTTGCCTGCAAAAATATTAAATAAACAAAGTGACAGTGTATGCCTCTGGACTTGGACTTGGGGGCTACATGCACACTGTCACTCCACTAGGGAATCAGAACACCTTTGGAATAAAAATTCCCTCTACACAGGACCCTGTCCCTGCAGTCCCTGATATTGTACTTTCAACACATGAAAAACTTTATCATTCAGTTTGTCACAGTAATTTTAAAATTTCAATTGTAATGAACTGTTTAAATAACAAAAAGGGAGTTTCTACACAGTACCACAATCCAGAGGCTTCCCATTGCTGACTGCCAAATTGATTCTGCAGATATTTGGTTTAAGGACGTATATTCATGTAAAACCTTCTCGGTAGATATTTACTTTCATGTAGGAATAGTGTGCTTATGTCCAACATGTCAGATTGTTCAAAATTATTTAAAATTTCTTGTGCCACTTTTTTACCCAAATCTTTCTCCGTCTTACTAGAGAGTGAAATTCTTCCCAATGGACATTGTAAGAAGGAGTAAATTAGCAAACCCTTGAAGTTGCTTAGATAAAAAAGAATAGGAAGAAAATCCACATTTATTGGACAATACTATCTACCAGGTACACCGGGTTAAATGTTTGTCTTTTGTTTATCTTGTTAATCCCCATTAGAGTCTGTCGAGAAAACGCTCTCTCTCTCTTTTACAAATGCGAAAACTGAGCTCCAGAGAGAAAATCATACAGGATTCCACAAATATCAGATGGTAAATCTGGGGCTCCAACTAGGACCTGCTACTTCAAAGCCCGTGCTCTGCCACTGCTCTCTGATGCCACTCAAACTGCTGGGTTTCAGCAAGCATTTTCAGAGTGACTGTGCTACGGGACAAAACTAGGAGTCCTGTGCGGGACTCTCTTGTGCTAATGTTTGAAAACCTTTGCTTGAATACTATGTTTTATAAAAAGATGATAAATATGATTGAGTTTTGAGAATTATTCAAAATTTTATAAATACAAGAAATTATTTCTTCTATTAAAGTAAGAATCTCTACACTCTAGTTAATCCATATTCTACTTCTTGCTTCTGAGGGACAAGCAGAGGGAGAGGATTTTATTACCAAATTCAATGGTGAGTCTAGTAAGCTTAGCAATCGATCCAACTTCACAGGCTTGCGTATAATCTCACTAGTAAATGGATCCAAAAGGTCTGGATATTTCATTATGAAAACAAACACAGGGTGAGAGAAAAGGAGCAAGGGGAGAAAATTTTATACAGACTACATTTAGACAGGATTCTTTTTGAAAAAGTCAAGGTTAAAATAACAAAACGATAGCAGAATGGTGGTTTGGACAAGTAAGTACTTCACCTGTAAGACCTTCTCTTCCCAAAACAAAATGAAAGTCTTCCTCCAGCGTTCTCACCGCACATCCTCCTCACACCGAGAAGGACACAGCATCACTTCCTGGTGTCCCTGCCAACAAGTCATGACGGAATCATTAGGACATACTGTAACAAGCTCAAATTGAAAGATAGCCTGGTCCTTCCCAAATACGTAGGAATGGCTGTACTTCTAAAATATGAATGCTATTCAAGACTGAAGGGATTTGTGTTTTATTATGAAAACAAATAGAAACTATCCCCCCACCTCACCTCACCCGTGTCAAAAAGGGAAGAAAGGGGCCTGACCACTAATGGCAACAAGTGACGCGCTGCTGCTTCCTGGACCCAGAATGCTTTCTTTTTCTGTAAAGAGACTGAGGCGGAAATTTGAATAACCTTTATAGATCATAGAATAGTACATCAATCTTAATTTCCTGATTTGACCATCACGCTGTGGTCAAGAAGACGATGCTCTTGTTTTTAGGAAATACACTAAACCATTTAGAAGTAAAAGGGCACTGATTCTTCAACTTGCTCTCAGATATTTTGGGAAGAATACATACACACATATACAGTGCACACACAGAGAGAAAGAAAGAAACCCCAACAGAGAAAGAGACAGGAAAAAAGACAAAGAGAATTAGGAAACAAATATGGTAAAATATCATATTTGGAGAATCTGGGTGAATGGCATCTGGGAAATCTTTGTACTGCTTTTGTGTCTTTTCTGTAGATTTGACATTGTTTCAAAATAAAATAGTTAAAGGCGAAATTGAAAAAGTCCTCTTGAGTGAGACTCACATCTACTGAACAAAATTAAGATTTTCCCTCTCCCTACAGCACCTGGGCCTGCGTTAGGCACCTGCAAACTTCTTAACAGCCTCCTGGCTGGCACAGAGATAGATGGGAGTGTGTGTACCTTAACCCAAGATTGAAGCCTATAGATTCAACAGCTAAACATGATTTATTTGTCCCTCTCCATGTTCTGACACCTGAAATTTTCAGCTGATATTTAAAAATCTGGGGACTTCACTTTTAAAAAATCCAGATTTGGGGATTCTCTTTAAACATCAGAAAACTGAGCAATGATGGGTTCACCTGTCAGGAATTCACCACAGCTGAGTAACAGCTGCCCTCTTGAGATCATAGGGCACAATTTCTCACTGACCCCCACTTGTTATCTTCTCCTGAACTGTGTTAATCACTGCACTTGCACAGTTATTCACCTACAAGTAGAACAATGTATATGTCTGTACAAACATTTTTATCCAAAGTGAGGAATAAAAGAGAGGCTGATAGGGTGCTTCACATATTCAGGCTGCCTATCTTGCCCCGTGGGCATGTGAGTTTGAGACTCTTGGCTTAACCCATTGTGAGGGTCTGGACCTAGTTTTAAGGTAGCAAGATACTTTGGCTTCAAATAAGCCCCGTCTCATCACTGAGAATTAAAGTTAATTCCCTATTTGAACAAGCTTGAGGGAACCTTCAATACATCAATATCTACTAGTGAAGGAGTAGTGCTAACAAGGAAGACACTATAGGAAAGAATCATTAGATAGATTTCTTTTTCCTTTTTTTTTTTTCTGACAGTAGCTAGGAGTCAAATAATAAGGTAATGAGAGATAAGGCCTGGCAGGAAATGGAAAGATGGAAGAAGTTTACCATCTTCCTGGAATCCGTACAGAATGCTGATCATAACAGTATCTTTAATTAGCTTCTATCTTTTGTGAGTAAAGAGAGAAAACAAGTTTCAGAAAGATCCTACACTTCAATAATATTAGCAAACCCTTATGTAACAGTTAACTATATGCTGGGTTCCATTTCTTTATAACGGTACCTGCAGTCTTTACAACAACCCTATGTTAACCTAAAAATAAAAGGCCAAAGTGAGAGGTAACAGGCATTCATTTGAGATAAAAATGAATAGCTATTCAGAAGCATTGATTCTAGCAGAAACCCAGAAAATGTTCCAATTAGGAGGTGAAGGCAAGGGGTGGTCATGAAAAAGGGAAGGGGGACAATTACACAAATAGAAGGAATTTCTATAGTTGTCCCTAAGCAAACACAGTGATGCTAATTGTAAAGAATGTCTTAAATTTTCAGTTCCATAACCACTACTCCAATAATGACAGTATCTAATTTCTTATTATCTTTACAGTTGTTCAAACAATTGTTTCTCATGCGATGCTGTTTTAGGCCCTGTGAAAAAGTTATTTTGCCTAATTTTAACATTTCAAAGTTTTGAGGCAGCAATTCCTCTGGGCTGGCATCTCTGACTCCATTTTAAACTAGCAAAATATATAAGATCTTTCCAGAAAAAGTCCAGTCATTGTTCATATAACAAGAACGGTTTGCTCAACATCAATGTGACCTGGCAGCCAAGGAGATTGGACTGGAATGCACATGTGTGAACAATGATGACTTCACTGTACTAGTCAGTGGGGGTGGTAGACATCATTGAGTGAGCATGTGTGCTGTGTGGTTATCACATTCAAAATGATTGAGGGAGTAGAACAATGAATCTGCATTAAGTTTTGCATTAAGCTTGAACATTCCTCCGAAGAAACTATTAGGATGATTCAGAAGGCCACGGCTATGGGCAACTGGTGATTAGCAGCTTAATCACAACAATGCACCCACTCATGCATCATGTCTTGTGCTGAGTTTTTCTGGTGAAACCTCAAATCACCCAGTGACTCAGCCTCTCTACAGCCCAGATTTGGTGTCCTGTGACTTCTGGCTTTCCTCCAAACTAAAATCACCTTTAAAAAGGAAGAGATTTCAGACTGTCTATGAGATTCAGGAAAATATGACGGGGCAGCTGATAGCAACTGGGAGAACTGTGTGAGGTCCCCAGGTGCCTACTTTGAACGGGACTGAGGTATCATTGTCCTATGTACAATGTTTCTTATATCTTGTATCATCTTTAATAAATGTCTCTATCTTTAATATTACATGGCTAGATACTTTCTGGACAGACTATCATCTATCTATCTATATACCTATATATACATATATACCATATATACATATGTATATATATATTACACTTGTAAGGTAGGTTATTATCATAATTTCCTTTTATACATAAGAAAACTGATGCAGAAAAAACACATTAATTGCCCCTAGTCATAGAACAAATAAGTTATGAAGTCAGGATTCTATGCCAGAGCTATCCTCTTAAATCACTGCATTCTCCCTCTGTACAAATAGCTCTAATTAACTACAATAAACTCTGAAGTTAAGGTTCAAAGGTGGAAATATCCTCACACCAACCACCACTAGTATTCTTAGTGAACTTGCATATTGCCAGTTGAGGTAAAAGAAAGCAGTTGCTTTCTGTTAGGAATCGAAACCATGACCTAAACGTACGACAGTTTGTTTTAAGTAACTCTCAGCTGAGGAGACATATGACTAACTGTTGAGGCTCCTAGGAGTATGTTTAGGACTGTGTGTCCTAACTTTGGTTGGTGGCCCTTCATGTAGTTCTCTGAGGCCCACTCTTTCAGAAAGCAGCCCTCTGGCCATAGATCTGCCTGTTATAACTAGGTCTTTGGTCTGAATCTGCTTTCAGAAATGACAGAGTTGACTATAGGTGCTTTGCAGAATTAGAAGCAGTGACCTAGCTAGCAAGTTGGACACACAGGTGTCCTTTCAGAAATGTTAACTTTCTTCACTCCAACAGGTACCCAGAGCAGGCTCACCATGTGCCATTTGCTTTGCAGGAATCAGTTGTTCAGCAAAAAAATATATGTACCTTTGCTTCCTTAGGAATCTCTCTCCCATCGCAGGGCACGCTCACAGAGAACAGTTCAGGAAATTAAAAGGCTGCCCAGGGCCTCTGAAGTTCAGCCTGCTTCGTTTGTCTGTCCTTTCTCTAAAACTCAAATCTCTGGATTCCCGAGGTCAGTTTTATTTTATGTCTTTTCACCACTTTGCTGATTTCCTTCAGTGTACTAGGCCAACTTCATGGTCACCAGGTGTCCTCCGTTCTCTCATCAACTTGGAGTTAATGGGCAGATGGTGCAGATGGCCTGGCAGTAATGTGAGGCCCGAGCAGGTGGCTGAGAAAGGGGACAGGAAGCAGCTGCAAGAAAAAGGACAGATTGGTTTGGTGTTTGTACCACTTAGAATCAGTAAATGCAGAGCAAGGTTGGAAGCAACTATTTTTTTTTAATGTGAAAATAAGATTATTTTGTTGCAAAGGAAGGAATAGATATGAGAATTCAGGGATCTCATGGAAACAACCAGTATGACTTCCAAAGGGCGCTTTCAGAGATTTCAAGGTCCTGTTGGACACAGTGACTTACCTTTGAAGTTTGATGTGGTGAAGATAATTTATTCTTTGTTTACTCCCCCCAAAAGCACTGTATAGCAAGTACTCTAATAGGGTTTGTAGGGCCAAAACCACCATCCCTATGCTCAAAATGATGGAGTGTTTCAAAGGGAAGGAAGCCTTATCACCTGAAATCCAGAAATTCTTGAACTGCAAGATTCATAGGAATCATCTAGGATCTACTTCAGAAACACATTCTGATCCCATAGGTCTGAGTGAGGCTTCAGAATCTGAAATTCTAACAAGCATCAAGTGATGCTGATGCTGCCAGTCCGTGGCCCACTCTTTGAGTAGGATGGGTCAAATCTCCTCTATCCTCTTACATCTGAGTAAATGAGACTCCAGAGATTCAGAGATTTATCCAGGATCACAAGGCCAGTCAAGGACAAAGACGAGCTTGCAAACCTAGGCTGGAACTCGTTCCACAAGGGTGCATGGCTTCAGCAGTGAGGAGGGATTCGATGTTTCGGTTTTTCAGTCTTCTTTTTTCTCACAAAAATGAGTTGATAATAGCTATATTCACCATCTGTCAGCAGGGTTAGTGAGGTAAAATCATTTAGGCCATTCAAACAAAAGATTATCTTTACCAATTATCTTTTGTCGTCTGAACCCAAACCACAGAACTCATGACAATATTCCTATTGCCAGATGCTCATCTAGCTGCAAATTTTCATTGAAGCACAACTTGCTTGCAAAATGTAAAATTAGAAGTGACAGACAAATCTATTTTTATAAATCTTAGCCTGTCTATTTTGAGTCACCGCATTTTAAAAGGAGAATTGAGGACAGCTGTTGAACTTGACTGAAATATCTAATGGTGCTACTCTATTTGCTTCTGATTTATAAGATATAGCCATTTTTTCATGGTATTAATTACATGTTCTATCACATAGAGCACCTATGAAACCATTTTGGTCCTATAGGAAACATGTTTTAACATGTTTTTTGTTGGATATAAGGCCAAGAACGTAGTGGCAGTTGGGTAATACATGATTTTCTAGAAACAGAGTCCCAGCTTAAATTTACTTACTGTGTGACCTTAAATAAAACATTGTAGAGGCACATCACATTTTATTGTCCTTTGATTCATTGCATCTCATAGGTGTTGCATTTTCTTATAAACTGAAGATAAGACACTCTGAGAGCAAAAGGACTGCAGCTCATTTTATTGCAACAATCTGCTTTTTTAATTGATTTTAGAGAGGGTTGGGGAGAGAAACCATGATTTGTTGTTCTACTTATTTGTGTACTCATTAGTTGCTTCTTGGATGTGCCCTATGCAGAGATCGAACCCACAGCCTTGGCTTATCAAGATGACACTCTAACCAACTGAGCTACTGGGCCAAGACACAATATTCTTTTTATTTTATTTTATTTATTTATTTTTAATGTTTTTATTTCTTATGATTCTCTTTATTTCAGTGCTGATTGTGGTGGTCTAGAAAAAATCCCACAATATCTCTGAGGTATGCCTGTACTATCTAGATTTGACTTTTTTCGTCTAGTAAATAGAAATGAAACAGCTTATTTCCTTGCTCAGCCAACTATTAAATTTGAATACCTTGTAATTTAAAATAATTCCTTATACATAAACAAAAATAAGCATCACAAGGAAATTTAGACTTAAAGAGCAGTCTTGACCATGTATGGGACTTCAAGTTTGTGGGAGTAGTCACTCAATCAACCAATATTTAGTAAGGAGTCCCTACATTCAAGGTACTGTAATCAAACATGGTACTTAACTTTCCATGAGCCTTAGTCTCCAATTAAAACAAGTTCCAGAGCATTCCTATTTAAAACACCATCAGTATCATAAGCAAATAAAGAAAAACTAGGTAAGAGACCCGAGTCCTACCAAGTCATTTACAATGTCAGTAGACATAAAACTTCTAATGGAACTCAACCAGAAAGAGAAGATGTACAGTAAAAGCTCTGATGTCCACCACACAAAGCCTAGTAAGAGAACTGGAGAGCGCTCCTAAGGACTCTCCCCATCTTCTAGTCTTTTGTTCCAAGCAGGAATCTGACATTTCCTCCCCTAAAGCTAAATGGTGCTAATTATGAATAATGGCTTTTCTCCTGTTTATTTATTTATATCCTGGTAATTGATTGACTCAGAATATCTCTCCTCTACTAACCATCCATTCCATAATTTAGCCAACACAATCCTCTCTAATAGGTATCCACCTCACCTTCTTCTTAGTACCCTACCACTCCTGACCCGACCTCCAATAGGGTATATAACACTTAGATAAATTTCAAATTTTAAGTCAAAAAATCTAGTTTCCCTCTGGCCTTTCATGTTAGTATCAGGTAGAAGAATTGGAAGGAGACTAATACAAAGCATATCAAATGTATATGTTGATTTAAAACTGTTAAAATGTGTCTTAAGAGAAAACATGGCATATTATTTAGTTCTTATGATAATCCATGTTGGAGGCAATAATTCTTCCCCGCATTCTAGACGTAATATAAGATTTGATACACAATTGGCCTGAGGTCTCATGGCTTGAACCTCAGCTCTTTCAAATGCGCTAAGCTTCCTGCTGCGTCACACTGTCTGTGGCTCCCAGTTCTGCTTTCTCCTCTTCTTCAACATCCTTCCTGGCTCTCCTTCTTCTTCTGATCTTCTTTATTATCTTTCTAAGAGTAGAAGAGACTTTTTAATTCACCTTACCACTTTCCCAGCAGATCCCAGTTCCAAGGTTTAGACATGTCTAAGCTTCTTCCTAGATTTAGCATCATTGATTTTTGAATCTGTGAGACCGGGGAGGTTTATTTGAAGATATTTTAAATAAAGAATGCTCTGAATAAAGATGTTCAGATTTGATCCTGGGGAAAAAAGAATAAATACTTAATTATTATTTTCTTTTCAGTACCAAATCCTGCTTTTTTTTTTTTTGCTGTATTTGGGTATATTTTAAAACCCTCAGTTTTTTTCTTGCTCACATAAAGAACTTCAATTCTAACTTTTTGGTATTCTGAAAGCAGAATTACAAACAACATCATCTAATGAAGCTCTGACTGGTTTTGCTCAACTTCTCAGTACTCCTCACCTATCCAAGTGCCCAGCATATACTAGGTGATCAATTAATGCTGTTTAAAGAATGGATGATCAGCATATAACACAAGAGGATAAACTGGAGTTTATATATGCAGTAATATTATTTTTAATTTATACCAACTTTATCATTTGGATGTCAAGCAGTGGTTCTTAACTGGGGGTGTTTTTGTGCATATATACACAGAGCAAAGAATTATTCAGAGCAAAATATCAAGAGTGGCAATATTGAGGAACCCTAATATGAAGATATTGAAGTAAAGGGAGCCTATAAAGATTTAATGACACTCCCTTCAATCCTGAATCGTGAGTCCTTGTTCTGTACTCAAACATACTGCATTGAGCCCAGAGTCGCTGACTGATCTACTCCGGGCAGCACAGACATCTCATCTCCCCAGTCACCTCAGAATCAGACTGTGACAGATGCAACAGACGGTGTTAAGAGCCCCTGGGATAAGGTGCCTGCCAGACCCGCCACATCCTCTGAGGCAGTGTGGTGCATTCAGAAGAGTGAGCTATAAAACAGCGTTGGGCTGAAATGTGGGCGCTACCACTTTTTAGCTGAGCAGATCTGAGCCAATCACTGAAAGTTTCTAAGCCACGGGTTCAGTAAAATGGGGATGATAACCCCAAAGCTTCAAGATTGTTTTGAGGGTAAAAAATAAAATTATAAAGTGCCTGGCACGTAGTCAGTATTTGTAAATGAAAACAAGGCAGCTAGTACTATTTCATTTGACTCTTTTAAAAAATAGATTCATTCTTTTTGACAAATTGGTACTTGTATTCACATTGCAGTAAGGATTGGCTCATTAAAAATGTTTACAGATTCAGCCCAAGTCACTGCTGTTGATTTTATTATTATTCAAAGTACTCATCTCCCCTCCTCAAGAAAGGGTCATAAATTCCACCTCACTGATGTTGTGGGACATCAGGTTGTGTGTAAGTGTAAGGGATGAAGACCACTCCAAAGTGCCGCCATGTTGTGTTCTCTCTGTCACAAGACAATGTCCCAGAGACAAACAATTCTTTCGGCTTAAAGTTTATAATGAAGACCATAGGAAGCCACAGTCAATCCACAAGATATGCACTGTGAGTGAAAAATAAATTTTGTAAGCACCTGAGGTTATTATTTCTTCTATATATTTCCTTCACGAAGTCCACAACATAATTAGACAAAATAAGTTTTGTAGATGCCCTTTTCCCTACTCTATTCCAAAAAAATAAAAAAATCATTTTCCTCTTTGCCAACTGATTATGCAGCCACGTTGTTTGAAAGCTTGCATAATTTACATTAGCATGCTTAAGATCTCAGGTGACTATGCCTTTGAGGGCAGCATGCTAACCCCAGTGGGCCGATTTGATATTCTTCCCAATATCTGACCCTTTTTTCCTTGTTAATTACAGGCAGACTTCCCTGGTCTGGCCCTGGATCTGCACCTGTTTCCCATCTTTGAGCAGCTGCTAATTAGGTTGAAAATCGTGGGGCTGGGCAGTGCAGGCCACACATGCCTCATCAGGCTATTGATCAGGCTCACATACCCCACATGCAGTAAGAGCGTCTGCACAACCCAATTCCAAAATAAAAGCCATTCCTGGATTTGCATGTTTGGATCCACACATACTTTGGGCTCTACATCAAATATTAAAATGTGAAGAAACACTGCAATTTTAAAATAGAATTTTTTTTGAAGTGCCAAGTATGAACCTAAGTACTATTTACTTCTCATCAGTTTCTTTTAATTTGGAGTAGGAAAAAACTTTTAAAACATATGTATATGTTTACATGGAAATAATTGAAAGGTAGGTTACGTGGATATAAATGATATGCACATAAACTATCCAAGCAAATTCTTTGTTTTTAATCCCCATTTGGCCTTGCGCATAGTACAGTTATAGTTTCACACTCTGCTGTGATTTATGCTTTGGCTAACTGTGAACATCTAGCACGCCGATTATCAAAGGGAACATTACAGTGATCTGTGCATAGTTTTGGAAATTGGTAGGGGTTTGAAGTGGTCACAATGATTAAGGGGTGCTACTGGCACTTAGAGAGTAGATAGTATAAGACTAGACTTTGGTTCAAAATGTTTTGAGTTATCCCAGTTAGGTGATTTTATTTTTAATTACATGTACAGTTAAGTTACATTTTCTATGATTTTCATTCAAGAATAGTAAAGAAAAGATTATAAAACATTAATTATGAAAAGGAGAGGTTGGTTTGATAGAGTAAGAGTCACTGTTCTGGGGGAATAGGCCTGAGCACAGTTTTCATTTGTACTTATTTTTGGCATTGACTTTGTATCTTTGGTGCCTGCTATACGATAGATAATCAATGATTTGTTTCTTAAAATCTTGGTTTTTAGTTCCCCTTCTGATATTGTCACATATTCTACTATTGCCTATGACTCAAACACATTGCCCCGCAGAGATGCTCAACAGAGCTACCCAATCGGCTAATTGCAGAGATGCCTCTGATGTCCCAGAAATGAGTCACAGTACCCTTACGACTTGGGGCAAACCTCACGCTCATTTTATGAACACATTGCAGAGGACAAAGAGATCCAATACTCCTCTAACGTGCTGTAAACTTCTGTTACTCTTGACACCCACCTGAGTTCTCTTAAGACTACATCATCAGTTATAATATTCACTTTGTTCTTACAAGGAAAAAAATAGACTTTTATGAAAAGTCATAATGTTCACCTTTTCTTGCTTCATTTTCAAGTCTTAAGAGCTGGAGAAACTGTGAAACTAAGCACAAAAGTTTTTTAAAGCAGAATACATTAGGTTTCAAGGTTCCTGGACTTTGTTTATAGACTCAAAGACATATGTGCATTGACTCTACCTCCCACTAATAAAAACTAAAACTTTATCAAATTTCCTATAAAAGCACACTCATGATTTACCTTGATTATAACATTAAGATGCCTTTCTAATAATCCTTTGATATTCAGAATCTTGAGTGATCTGATAATTATAGACATGTTTAAATTAGTAGATAAACTACCTAAAGTCATTAAATATTAAAGTGTCTTATTGTCTCACAACACTCTTATGAAATACCAGTAGGATATTAGTTCTCGGCCACATTAGCTACATAGTTGGAAGTACAGGGAGAATGCAACTCAGACACCATCACAAAGATACAACTTCTCTGCTCAGCCTTTTGTAGAGTGAGCCCCGTCATTGGTTCTACACAGTGAGTCCCATGAGCCTCTTATATAAGCAAAAGGGATGCACCAATTTCTGTTCTCACATATTCCAACTCCATCAAAGACTGAGAATCAACTCACTTAGCTCCCTTAGGAGAGAGAGGAAGCGTTCCCAAGAAACCTTACCTAACACTTCTTTGCCGTTTAGGTTACGGGTCTAAACCTTAACTGAATCAGGAAGAAGCAGAAACAACTAGGCCAATAACAACTAGCAAAATTGAAGCAGTAATCAAGGACACCTGATGCTCGAAAGCCCTGGTCCAGACGGCTTCATACTGTAATATCACTCTAATGATAATTTATACTAGATTTAAAAACTTTCCATTATATAAGTAAATAAATAAATCCAAGAATTACCTGGGGGAAAAAAAAGGAGATGTAAGTGAAATGATGAACACAGACAGGATTACCCTAGCAGAGTTACAAACCCTGATCACACACACCCTTTACTACTTCAAATTCAACTTTACATGCTTTGTGAAGGGGTGTGGGGTGATGATGAGGCAGAGAAATCACAATTTAATAAATGCAGTAACTCTACTTGCCATTCCAAAGGAAATATACTCTCCTTCGGTCTGTTTCCCTATTCTTATCTTATGATAAATATTTTACCTTGTTAAAAATGATTCTCATCTCTAAAGCGTTTATGTCTCATGCAACATGGCCCAAGAGCAAGCTACTAGTTTATCTAGGCCTCAGTAGTAACTGGAGTTTAGATAATGAAGAAAAAGATAATTAAGACTTAGTGAGATATGCTATGTTGGTCTCCCATATGTCAACTTCTTCGCAGACTTTCATGGGGAACTTTGACTGCAGAGCAGTGTTTGTCTGAATGCTGCTGAATGCCACTCCAGGGCAGAGAGTGAGAAGCACAGGGATTCAAGGACAAAACTGTGAACTGCATTGAGAAAGAGAAGCCACCAGAGACTAAAGAAAAATACCCACAGAGAACTGCAAGAAGAATCAGTAAATGTCAGTATCATAAAGCCAAAAACTGGAGACTTTCTAGAAAAAAAAATGATTAATTAGTTTCAAATACAGCAAAGAGCTCTGGTTAGTATATTAAGATTACCAAATTGCCCAGCTGGTGTAGCTCAGTGGATTGAGCGCGGGCTGGGACCCAGAGGGTCCCGGTTTGATTCCCAGTCGGAGCACATGCCTGGGTTGTGGGCCGGATCCCTGGTGGGGGCCATGTGAGAGGCAACCATACATTGCTCTTTCTCCCTCCCTTCTCCTCTCTCTGAAAATAAATGAAATCTTTAAAAAAAAAATTACCAAATTGTGCTCAAAGCAAAGTTCTGATTAATCTTGCTGATTGTACTACAAGTAAAACTAGAATTTTTTTTTTCATTTTTCTTTACTGATGGGAACATGAGACTAATACATATGTACTAGAAAGATTATTTCCATAAATATCCTACTTTGACAGATAATGAAAATATAATTATTTCTGTCTGGAAAAAAACATATTCTGAATTTCTTTTTTTTTAATTATTTTATTGTTGTTCAATTACAGTTGTCTGCATTTACCCTCCCCCCACCCCACCCCAGACAAACCCACCTCCCTCCCTTGCTTCCAACTTCCCCCTTGGTTTTGTCCATGTGTCCTTTATAGCAGTTCCTGAATACCCTGTCCCCCTTCTCCCCTTCCCCCTCCCCTCTGGTTACTGCCAGAATGTTCTAAACTTCAATGTCTCTGGTTCTATTTTGTTTCTCTGGTTGTATTTTGCTTGCTTACCTCACAAGCGTCTTGGCTGTGACTGATCTGCATTCCCCAGTAGCTGATCTGGCCTA
>PVJI01009156.1:19453-45727 GCA_004026765.1 Micronycteris hirsuta
GGCTGCATGATGATGTACTCCTTGAACTTGACCTTATCTGAGAAGCACTTTATCTGCCCTTCCATTCTAAATGAAAGTTTTGCTGGATAGATTATTCTTGGTTGTAGGTCCTTGCTTTTCATGATTTGAAATATTTCTCTCCAGCCCCTTCTTGCTTGGAAGGTCTCCTTTGAGAAATCCGCTGACAGTCTTATGGGAACCCCTTTGTAGGTAACTGTCTCCTTTTCTCTTGCAGCTTGCAAGATTTTCTCCTTATTCTTAATCTTGGGTAATATAATTATGATGTGCCTTGGTGTGTTCCTCTTTGGGTCCCACTTCTTTGGGGTTCTCTGAGCTTCTTGGATTTCCAGGAAGCCTATTTCCTTTGCCAGATCTGGGAAGTTCTCCTTCATTATCTGTTCAAAAATACATTCAATTTCTTGGTTTTCCTCTTGTCCTTCTGACAGTCCTATGATCCAGATGTTGGGTCGTTTACAGATATCTCTGAGGTTCCTGAGTCCTTCCTCATTTTTTTGAATTCTTGTTTCTTCCTTCTGGTCCACCCCATTGGTTTGAGTCCCAGCTTCCTTTTTTTCCCTATTGGTTCCCTGTAGATCATCCCTCATTATCTTTATCGTGTTCTTCATGTGTTCATTTATTTGCGTCCACCTTTCTTCCAGTTTTGTTAGCATTTTGATTACCAGTGTTTTAAACTGAGCATCTGATAGGTTGACTATGTCGTCATCCATTAGTTATAATTTATTCTGATCTTTCATTTTGGCCATTTTCATTCTTTTTATCTCAGTGCACTTGTAGGATTGCCAGTGCCCGGCAACCTGGGTCGTTTTTTGGTGACATTTCCTCTGGGGGCGGGGCCTGGGAGGGAGCAATGGCGACTGCCGATCACCACGGGCTCCTGATCCCCCTCTGTTCCCTAGTTCCCCACCACCTTTTCCGCCAATCTCGGCCCTGCTGGTTCCCACTGGCCTCTCACACTGCCAGTTTGTGGGGTTCACCTGTTGTTCAGGGTCGTGTTTTGTTTAGGTGCTCGTGGCGTAAGTCCCTCCGGGCAAACTGCCTCTCACTCCGCTCCTCCGCTCGCTTCTGCCCCACATACCAGCCTGGATGTTTGTTCTCTCCAACCTCTTGGGTGTCGGACTTCGCTTCAGTTCATTTCTGTCCGTTCTGGTTTTTTATTTTTCGCTATTGCGTTCATTGTTTAGACACTCTGGTTGTGCGGGCGGCGAGTGCGTCCACCTACGCCGCCATCTTGGCGGAAGTCCCCATCCATATTCTGAATTTCTTAAGGTAGGAGTCAGATCAGCACAAAGAAATATAAGGCAGTTTCAGGGACATACGAGATAAACTAGACACAGAGTGAGCTGAGAACTGGGAAGTGAAATTGTAACAAGAAACAGCTCCCTCTACCTATAACCTGGTCCTGAGAAAAGGTTTGGAGAATCCATAGAGAAAAGGAACTTAGAACTTAGAGGGTTGGAAATAAAAATGTCTTTTCAAACTTCTGCAGAGTCATGCCTGAAGCTTAGAAAATGAACTAGGATTGCTAAAAATTAGTCCATGGTCAGACCAGGAGGCAATCTCCTTATAAATAAATTCCCCAGCCATTAGAAGTCAATGGAGACAATGGTATTTGAACCACAATAAAAAAACTATTAAAAAAAAAGAAGTCACTTTTGGACATATCAGACTCACAGAAACAAAGGAAACAAGAAAAAATAAAGTGAAGGAGAAAGCTGAATTTGAAAACACTGCTGTTGTATCCTTAGTATTGACAAAAATATGCTAAATTGAAAGTGCCCTGAAGGTGGCTTTAACTTACCTGACCAGCAGACCTTACCCCGGGGATCCCCTCCGGTCCTAGTGACCTAGGCCACCATTTGAGGTTCAACCTTCTATGCGGTGGGAGTGCCCTTGAAGAAGGTCTCCTGTGTATTCAAGGTAGACAACATTGTTTTCCTCTCAGCTTGTCTTTCTCCCACAGTTGTTTTTTCCTTGATGTCTGTGACTCACTTTGTGCTGCTAGCAAAGGTAGCTCCTTGGGAAGGTAAATTAGGGCACGGCTGTGACATTTAGCATGTTCCTCCCAGGGCACTCACAGGTGCCTCTGTGTTTGTCATTTTCAGGGTGGTACTCTGCCAGAGACTCGCTTTATAACTTGTCCAATTGACCCTCCATTTTCACTGAAATCAGAATTCCAATCAATAGCACATTTTTAAAGAGATGATACTGTTAGAGCTGTCGGGGAGTGTTTGTTTGTTTGGTTGGTTAGTAGGTAACTTTATGAAAGAAAATGAGAAAAGAAAAGGGAAGATTAGGAGAAGAAAATTTGCATGGGAGAGTCTGATTTAGAAATCTCAATCCCTAAAATGCTAACTAGTCCCTTCGCCCGTTTCCACAATACTAAGTACTCCGACATGAATTATTTTTTTGAATATACATGTTTTGGGGAAAACATTTATATGTAATAACACTGTAATAGCCACTTTTGGGCTGGGAGGTATAATAATACAAAAAGTGATATAGCATCTACAAAATCTTTGAAATATAGGCATGGTATAAAATGTAACACCCATGATGCATCTCACCAGTAAGCTGGGAAAACAACACAGCTTACTTTAAAAGCAAAGATCCATTTCCTAAGTATATCAGTTATTTTGGCTCTGTCTTGAGGGAATCAACCCAACCCCTGACTTCATCCAACATGTGTATCCATGTACCTTTGCTTACAATTGTGAGATGAATACACATGTATCACCTCTGAGAAGAACAAGCATAAATAAAATATATTTCTAAATGGACGTAAGTCTATAATAAGGACTTCCACTACACATAGGATGACCACATGTCCCAATGTACCTAAGACGGCCTCAACTTACTCTTGGCGGGCCAGCATCATTATAGACAGAGCCCCCTTCGCTCTCTAATGTGTTGTAGTTGGAACACTAAATTATATGCTCATCTTATAATATACAGCATGTTAAATGACTGCAGACATCAAATTTTCCAAAGTAGAAGTGTAATTTGGGTGCTTCATCTTTACTCTCATATAGTTTGCATGAATACCTTAAAATTCTAAGAACTAACTATATTTTTTATTAATTTAAGTCCTTGTAAAGTTTTCATAGACTTAAATTATGATCATTTCATTTTTAAGAAGATAGGACTCTACCAGTAACTGTGCAGAAATCAAGACCCTTGTACACTACTAGTACAAATTTAAAAATGATGAAGCTGCTTTGGAAAATAATCCAGAAGTTGTTCAGATGGTTAAGCATAGAGTTACGTAAAACCCAACAATTCCACTCTTAGGCATCTAGCTAAAAGAAATGAAGACATATATCCACAGAAAAAAAGTTCACGGAAGCATTATTTATAATAGCCAAAAGGTGGAAACAATCCATCACCTGATAAATAACAAAATGTATATCCATACAATGGAATATTATTCAGCCATAAAAATAAAAAAAGTACTGATACATACTACCTTGAACACACGATGCTAAATAAAAGAAAGCAAAATAATATATGGTCTCAAAAGACAGCATATTATATCAGTACCAAATAATATGTAGTCTCAAAAGACAACATATTATATCATTCCATTCATATGAAATGTTCAGAAAAGGCAAATCTACAGAAACAAGAGATTTTCTTTTCTGCTGGCCACATGTTTAACCAGTGTTACATAGAAAGTACTACAATTGAGGTCTCGGCTTTAGGCTTGGTCTTTGATTCAGGGATACATACATATATTTGTGAATATTTAAGATATTTATTTGCAGCAAATACCTTCAGTTAACTTAAATGAAAAGAAACAATGGAACAAAAGATAAAATAAGAATACACAATAGGTGGAATTTTTTCTTAAATGACTTGTAAGAAACTTAAGCCATATATACATGTATACTATTAAATACTGTCTTTTTGTTGTTTTAGGAACAGTAATATATGCACATGATGAAAATGTAATCAGGAAAGACATGTGAGTTTTAAACAATTAAAGCATCGCTGATAATTTGAGTTTGTAAATATGAATTGAGAAAAACAAAGTCACCTAACTTTGCATGCTAGACGTTATCCCAAGAGAGACCTCAACTCCTTTGGCAATTAGTTCTCATACAGAGATTCAATAAATGGGATGCTCAGGCACAAATGGGGAGTTTAAAAGCTATTCTACTGGTGATCAAAAACCAGTCAGAATATACTGGTGTTCACTCTCTATGAAAATGTGAGTGTGTGTGTGAGTGTGTGTGTCAGAGACAGAGAGAAGAGAGGAGAGAAACAGTACTCTGATTCACTTCCTGAATACATTTCCACGTGATCATCACAAAAGGACCTTTAAGTTATGGGTCTAACAGTGCTATTCAACTGAGCAACTCATGCTTCCTTCACTATGGAAGAATGGTTAGCAACTTCTTAAAATGTTAAATTTACCATATCACCACCAATTCAACTCCTAGGTGTCTAGTTGAGAGAAATAAATACATTTGTCCACATAAATGTGTGTATTTAAATGGTCAGAGCTACATTGTTTATAACAGCCACATACCAGAAACCACCCAAATGCCAATCAACTGGTGAAGGGATAAACAGAATGGGATATATCCACAATGCAATATTATTGAGCAATAAAAAGGAATGAAGAACTGACACATTCTGCAATGTGAAAGAACCTTGAAAACATGATGCCAAATCAAAGATGCCAGTCATAGTAATACCACATACTGTATGCTTCATTTATATGAAATGTCTGGAAAAGGCACATCTGCAAAGACGGAAAGTGGATCAGTGGTTGGCCAGGACTACAGATGGAAACAGGGAATGAATGCAAGCAGGCATCAGACCTTGGCTATGCCTGAGTGGGGTGCAGGCTAGCCCAGAGCCCGCTAACAAAGAACATGGTAGATTAACAAAAGTACGTATGTTGGGTTTGGGAGCCAAAAGATCAGTACTTACGTTTAACAAGTGGATCTTTTAAAGGAAAATCAGGAATCCATAGTTAGGCCCTAGATATTAAAGATTTAAAGAACAATTTTAAGATAGACTTATATCTTAGGACTTAAAGGTTATGCTTCAGTAGTTGTTAAGACTTTAATGGAAAAAAAATTCTACAATATTAATGGAAAAGATATTGCTGGAGAAAATAGTGTGCTTTTTCCGAAGCTGAGGCCTGGACAGATAAAAAATTAGAGCTGTAAAAATATCAGTGGAATCCAGAACTTTGTTGAAACATTAAAATCATTCAATAAATGTTGAATTTAATCACACAAATGTTTATAGTCTATCTTGAAAATGTCATATGAGTTTATACCTCTATTTTCTTAACTATTGATACTGGCGATCTACCTATTTCAAGTACCACCTATAAAACAAAAATTGCATGTTTTCTTACTTTCAGGAAAATAAATATGAGCAAGAACGACAGAGAAATTTAATACTAACTAGAAAAACAAGTTAGAAGAGCACTTTTTCCAACAACAGTGATGAAATGGGGGCTGTAATGTAAGGGAAAACATTCTAAAGTAATTGGGAAAATGAAAATGAACATAGAGTGAAAAGTGACATCAACTGTCATCTTTTTAAAAATTTGATTGTCAATGATTTATTCTAGTAATTCATGTCAAGCAATATTTTAGACATAGGGTGATATTTGGCAAATTATCAGTCAGATTATCACAGACGTCTCCAGAACTGTCGTTGCTACTTTTCTGTGACTGGTTAGCAGTTTGACAGGTTTTAATTCTGTTTCACACACCCTTTTCCCAAATAACATGATATATGTTATTATTGTAGCTTTAGAGTTCTTCAAAGGCCCCATAGAAATTTTAAAAGTTTCCCTTAGACATTTAAATGAGATTATATTTAAAGGGGAAAAAAGGACAAGATAGTGTGATTTTAAGTCATTTGGCAAACTGATTCTGTCAAGAAAGCTTAGGTTCATTGTGTTTGCTGCAACAGCTTTTTTTTTCATAACTCCACTCTTCTTGTTCTTGCAATACATTTGGGAGGCCTGTCAAGGACTATCCACTCTCTAAATAGCTTTGCAGATTAAATTTTTAACTCTCTTCTCTTCATGCAGATGTATATTCCTGACAAAGAATTGCCCTGAGATGTCAGCTTCCATTTTTTTCCACTGAAGAGAAGGCATACAGGTACGAGTGTGCATTCCTAAATCTCCGCTTCGTCGGGAAATGCATGCGCACAGGCCTACACTTCTCTCCAAGACCGCGCGTCTGGTCACCACCACTGCATTGTTCACCCACTTCAAACTTCCTGCTCTTACTTTGTCACTCCACTTCCTTCAGTGGAAGAGACTAAAATTGAAAAAAAATAGAATTCTTACTTTTGTAACTTTATGATATTAAAAGTTAGAATATGCCAAGGTGATACATAGTACAAAAAATAGCATATAGTCAAACCAGGACTACAGTATGTAGGGCTAGTATTCTTGTGCAGATGACAAAGATGAACCTCGAAGAATGAGTTTGCAGGGGAAGAAAAAAGAGAGGATTACAATGCCATTCCAAGCAAAGGAAACAACAGAAGTAAAACCATGAATTCATGGAAACAACATGGTATGTATAAAGATCTTCAAACATATGGTCAATACTCCTTAAAAAGAAGGAAATCTTTCCTTTTCCAACAGCATGGATAGACCTGGAGATTATTTTGCTAAGTGAAATAAGTCAGTCAGAGACAGACAACTATTGTACCATATGACTTCACTTATATGTGGAATCTAATTAACAAAATAAACTGATGAACAAAATAGAAACAGAGGCCCATACATGGAACAGACTGAACAGCTATCGGAGGGGAGGGGAGCAAAAGGGGGACTGGGTGAAAGAAGGTGAAGGGATTAGCTAAGAATATATATGCGTCACATAGACACCAACAATAGTGTAGTGATGGCCAGAGGAAAGGTGAGTGGGAGCTGGGTTGGGGGTGGGCAGAGGGGTGATGGGGACATCTGTAATAGTATCAACAATAAAAATGAATATATATGGGCAATACTAAATTCCAAACAATGAGGTAGAAGTGGGCGTTTTCTGTTATGTTCTCCATGACTAAACTGCATTCAGTCCTAGGAAAGGGGATGACATTTTCCTAGCCAATGGCAGGATCCGCTTCAGGCCACATGCTTTGGCATTTGTTACACTTCTCTGTTTATGTACCTTAGTATCCAGTTTGTAGAAAGAGTCAGTCTGTCACAAGGATATTTAAAGAAAGCATCTCCATTACTCATAAGTTAAAAGAAAGCAAGAGTTTTTATGGGTCCCTGTCTGACTTTTACTCCAAAATTAACCTAAAACCAATAAAAGAGGCAGACTGATGTATAAAATAGGCACTTCATTTATTATATGACATGTGACCTAGTCTGAGCTTAGTCAACAACTAGTTACAACACCTTGAGCAAATCATTCTAATCTCATTGCCCCTCAGCTTCTCTCTCCATAAAATAATAAATTACATGATTTCTAAAGTCTTTCCAATCTGAAATCTCACTGTGCATGCAGGGTGTGAATATCTAACTAGTGGGCCTAGGAAAGATATCCAAGCAAAAATACAATGGAATACATACAAGTAATAAAAGAAATTCCAAATCAGCAAGTTTGTATATATTTATAAAAATTTACATCAAAAAACCTTATGCTAATAATTTTGGGTATATGTATTTAAAAAGATTCTTTTCCATTTAGAAGTGAATAATGAAGTCGTTATGGATCAAGTTTTATGATATACAAGATTGACTTCACAGTAATCGAACAGTCTGAGGAGATGAATGGTAGAAGGTAGAAAGATAAATGAAACAAGAAAGCCATTAATGGATAATTGCTGTGGCTGGGTGGTGAGCACTTGGGAGTTCATTGCTCTCTGATTTTGAACACATTTATCTTCAAATGAACATTTGAGGCTAAGGGTGGAAACAAGGGGAAGAGCCTAATTAAAGAACAGGTATAAGTGACCCACAGACATGGACAACAGGGTGGGGATTGACATGGGGGCAGGGGGAGGGGGCAGGGGAGACCAATGGGGGAAAATTGGTCCAACTGTAATAGAAATTATTTATATATACATATATATATACATATATACACACATATATATAATGGAATAGTCATATAAAAGAATACTACACAGTAATAAAGAGCAAACTGCCATTATACACAATGTAAGTGGATGTGTCACATAAAATTGAGGAAAAGAAGCCAGAACAAGTGTACAAAGTATGATTCAATTTAAATAAACTTTAAAAACAGGCAAAACAAATTTATGATGATGAGGTAATTACTTTAATATATAAAAGTTCTTACCAATCAATTTTAAAAAATGTGGTGACCAAATTTTAAAAGTGGCAAAAGATATGAAAGGACAGCACTAAGAAATGCTGACATGCATAACACATCTAATTTAAAAGCTGTCCACGCTGGGTGATAAAACACTGTTTCAGCAGTCAGCGAGGCTCCACGAGAATCATATGGGAAGTCACACAACACACCGTCCTGGAAACGCCAGCAGACGGCCATTAAGAATACAATGGGCAGGGAACTTCTAATCCTCAGGAAATGTTCAGATTGGCCAGAAGAAAAGCCCACATAGGAGCCTGACTTACATTAAGGCAGGATATCTGCGGAGCAAAGTGAAACCACCTCGGAGGTTCACTGTATGAAGCAGTCTCATTCACTGAAAAATAAAACCAGGGGAAAGATTAAAGTTCTGCAAACCAAATGAGTACTGATATTTGAGGTATTGTTGTAATTTTGACTCTTTCTTAATACATGAAACCAGGGATCTATTGGTTAAAGCAATCAGGGGAATGCTTATTTGGAGACCAGTAAGACATCATTTGTTTCCTATCAAATTGGCAAAGATTTGTCCAACTATAACCCCCAATGTTGGTGAAGGTGCAGTGAAATGAGTACCCAGACATGACTGGTATACTAAAGTATACTTTTTCTAGAACCAACTTAATAATATGTATAGATAACCATAATAATATCCCTACCCTCTGTTAGAGTAAATGCACATCATCTATCCTATGTAAATAAGTAAGAATTTAGGGAACTATTTAGTTATTAATACATCATTTATAATAGAAAAATGATTAAACAAAAAAGTTACATTACTGACAATGGCAGAACCATGCAACAGAATACTACAAAGGCATTAAAGATGGTGTTTTCCAAGAACACCTAATGACAAGTGGAGATACTCATTACATAAAACTCTAGGGACTGTTGAAACCCATCAACCAAAAAGTGCCAGGAATACACAAAGTTAGGTTTATTTAGCTTGCTGCAGTAAGGAAGAATGAACTGCAAAAGAAAAAAAAAAAACAAAAAAAAACTTAGTAGTACCTCAGCAATGAGGCACTGAGAGATGTTTACTGAATTTGAGCTGTTGCTAGATGATTTCTAAAAAGAATGACAGTCTGTTCCATGTTTGTCAGTTTATTTTGTTCATTAGATTTCACATATGAGTAGGATCATATGGCATTTGCCTTTCTGTGAGTGGTTTATTTCACTTAGGATAACGTTCTCCAGGCCTATCCATACTGTTTCAAAGATTAAGAGGTTCTTTTTTGACAGCTGCGTAGTATTCCATTGTGAATGTACCACATCTTTTCTATCTACTCCTCTACTGATGGGCAGACAGACAGATCTCAGAGTTGGTAATTGGTGCAGGGATGGGGGGATGGAAGAGATTAGCCAAAGAACATATATGTATACATGTATAGCCCATGGAGACAGACAACAATGTGGTGAAGGCCAGGGGTGAGGGCACAGACTGCATGGAGGGAAGCATGGGCGGAAAATGGGGGACATCCATAATGGTGTCGACAAGAAAAAAATATAAACATCTTCACTGCTGAAGCAGAGGTTAGTATTTTCCACTCAAATTTTTATACAGCTATCAGGCAGATTACTGTAGAGAGCATCTTTATAAATGTCCTCATTCTGTTGTCCAACACCGAAGTAGATTGATTTTAAAATGCGCATTTCTGTGTAAGATTAAAAAAAAAAAAAAGAACGACAGAAGCCAGGACCAGTTCTGAATAGAATGCTGTCCAGTAGGGTGAACAATTTGGTGAGCAGGTATCTTAATTTCTACCCAGGAAGTGGAAAGACTAAAATGTAGCTGGATTTCTCATTTGTAAGGAAACAGTGATCCCTCAAAACAGGAATGATAGTCATTTTTTTATTTTTTTGGTCACAATGCGCCCTTTTCTTTGTCTTGTTATGAACACCTATATCTTGTGCAAAACATTTGTTTCATTATAAAAGTCTCATGTGTTTTGTTTTTCCAAAGCTTTCAAATTCTTTGGTTGTCAGAAGAATCAGTTGTCACTTTCTCATTGCAATGTAAATCCTAGTTATATAAAACAGGAAACTCATACAGAAATAGTAAAAATTCTAAAAAGAAATAAATCAAAACATTAAAAATGATAAATTATGAATTGTGGAATGCCAAAAATATTGCTTCATCTTTTTCTGTAGTGTTTCCATTTTTTTTACACTAAGCATATAGTACTTAACAATCAAAAAGTAAAAAAATAAGAATTTTTAGAAAATGTATGTGCCGTCCTACAAGGACAAATTCAGTAGATTATTCCATGAGGAGAGAATCTTATTCAACTACTATCCTCAGTAACTGATAGGTGATAGCAAAGCTTGAATGAGGCTTTTCCCTGTCACTTTTCAGTAGAATTAAGGCTATATTCTCCATGCAAAAAGATAGTTACTTAGAGAAGATGAGTGATTTATCTTGATCTTCTGTGATTAATAGCAACTGAATGGAAATGAAAGAGGTTTCCCTTTGAGCCAGTCCTGATACTCTGTTGCTGGGTTTGGCACAGAGAGTAAATAGTGGCTGTATGAAGGTGAAAGGCTTGGGTCTTCAAGCAATCTCACCCAATCTATCCCCTCCAGGACCTCCCATCCCATGTAGAGGCGCAGCTCCCTCTGGTCATTGGTGATTCAATCAGAGTTCTCACCTGTGTTCCAGCATGACACACACAGTGGAGTTTGTTCACGTTTATCACAAGCTCCCATGATTATAGTAGAATTTCACTGAAATGATTTTACTGGCAAGGTCTAACACTAAAATAATTTATAATCCCCCAAACTATAAAACTCTTAAAAAACTGTAACTAACCTCTTCATCATGGCCACAGCAAATATATGAATGGCTCCAAGCCTTTCTCTCCCATTTAAGATGAAATATGGCAGTGCAAATGGGTGAGCATTAAATGATAGTGCAAATCTTGACTTCATTCTTCTTCATGCTTAAAAATAAGCCACATACAAAGTTTTTCACATTTTATGCCATAGTTGAAGCAACATAATTCACAAATGACCTTGATCATTTAGTGTGACTGAAACATCACCAAATTCATTGCAAAAGTGCCAAAGTTGCCTCTAAAGAGCAATTTTTAATATTCCCGGAGAAATGGTTTTGGATTCTAGTTGTAAAGAATAAACATGAAAAAAAAAAAAAAGAATAAACACGAGATGGCCAGACAGGAGCAAATGGGAAGATGGCATTCCAGAAGGAAGAAACAGACGTGTGAGGCAGAAAGGTAGAGGTACGCATGATGACTTGAGAGATACAAGACGTTTCATGCAGTGAGAGCATGGAGGGGAGCAGCATGAAGGTTGAGCCAAAATGAATTCTCTCTGTATGCCTGCGCTAAGTATCACAATGAGTAGTATAAATAAAAAAAGAATTTTATAGCCTGGTACGTTGTTGGGAGAATAAAAATTATGGAAAACAATATGGAGATGCTTCAAAACATTAAAAATAGAACTACCATATGATCCAGCAATTCCACTTCTGGTTGTATATCCAAAGGAAATTAAATCAGTATCTCAAAGAGGCATCTGCACTCCCATGCCCACTGCAGCATTATTCATAATAGCCAAGTTATGGAAACACCCCAGTGTCCACTGGCAGATAAATAGGTAAAGAAGATGTGGTACATATATGCACAGTAGAATACATTCCATGAGAAAGAGGAAATCCTACCATTTTCTGTCGCCTGGATAAACCCAGAGGGCATTATGGTAAGTGAAATGAGCAAAACAAAGACAAATACTGTGTGATCTCACTTATATGTAGAATCCAAAAAAAAAAAAAAAAAGAAGTTGAACTATAAAAGCAAAGAGTAGAATGGTAATTACTGGGTGCAGAGTGGGAGGTGGGAAATGAATTGGTATTGGTCAAAGGGCACAAGATTGCAGTTACGTAAAATCAGTCAGTCCAGGGAAACACCGTAGAGCCTGGTGAATACCATACTGAACACTGAAAATATGCAGGAGGCAGCTATCCCAGTGTTCTCAACACACACAAGGAAATGGTCACTGTTTGAGGACATGACTTCAATTAGCTTGATTATAATAATCATTTTACTATGTATATATATGCATGTATATTGAATCATCACTTGGTATATCTTAAATACATACAATTTTTATTTTTAAATAAATTTTATTATACTAGAGGAGTAAAGGTTTAAGATTAATTATTACATAAAGTAGGAGTTCAAAGATGTGACTACGTATTTTGGAAATCGTCGTTTGAATAGAAGTATTATCTATGTTATGTTCCTATGATGTATAAGTTACATGAAGATACAAGTAAAACAAGGTAGAGGAAACTGAAGATTTTACATCTCTGAAATCACAAAATTGGAGCAGGCAGGGAGGAGCTGGAGCCTGACTTATTGAGGCAGAAGTGTTACTAAAACCAGTTTGAGAACATGGTGATTCTGGTGTCCAGTTATAGAAATTCTTCTTCATGCTATGACATTAAAATGGGGAAAGCTGCATGCAAATTAAGTATGCTATGGCAACCCATCCAAATTTATCTCAAACCACACATAGTTTACTCCTGATGTTTTACCCAATGGTGTCATCCCAACCATAATATTGACGTTATAAAAAATAATCAGCCCTGGCTGGTGTGGCTCAGTGGATTGAGCAGCAGCCTGAAAACCAAAGGGTTGCCAGTTGGATTCCCAGTCTAGGGCACATGCCTGGGTTGCAGGCCAGGTTCCCAGTAGGGGGGCGTGTGAGGGGCAACCACACGTTGATGTTTCTCTCCCTCTCTTTCTCCTTCCCTTCCCCTCTCTAAAAATAAATAAAATCTTTAAAATAATAATAATAATAATCGGTAATACTAGTTAAAATTCACTAGGCATTATTATTCATCGGGCACCATTTTAAACACTTCACATTGATTAACTCATTTGATCCTCACAACAATCCAATAGATAATTTTATTGTTCTTCATTTTAGAGATGAAGGAGTTAACGAAGGAGTTAAGTGATTTTCCAAAGATCACACAACTGATGAGTGGTGGAGCTGGGATTCAAATTTTGGTATTCTGGCTCCAGAACATAAACAAACTATTAATTCATACATCTTATCTATATTTCCAGTGGCCTTCAACTTGTGAAGGGAGAATGCAGGATATGGGACTCTGCAGGTCTATGTGCCAAAGGAGTACACACGTTCACTGTTCATATCGCCCACACCATCTTCTCTTGGCCGCTGCCCTAATTTCAGGAAGAGCCCTAGGAAGCCGCACCTCTATAAGGGAAGTCACTACATCTGACCACAGTTGATAGGAACTAGTAGGCACACCTGAACTAATGGCAGCCATCATGTAAATGACCAGCAACCAGATGAACTTGTTGGAGTTTGAACAAAGGGACATGTAAGATCATGAGCTCAGACTGTTGGCCAAGGGCAAGCACAGAAAACTGGAATGTCAGTAAGTGTTATGTGGTTGTTAGCAACAGAGACTGACTAAATTAAATGTCAGAAAGAGAATTAGTTGTAAGGGCTCCAGAGTTTCATTACAAAGACCCAAGTATACTCACTAAATAAGGATTCGGTCTCTCTGTAATGTTATTGCCAAGGAGTTTATCAGCTTTAATCATATTTTGTTTCACTCTTCTCAAAATTCAAATTCCTGGTGCCCTGGTTTGTGTGCCTCAGCTGTTTGGAGCTCATCTTGTAAACCTAAAAGTCGTGAGTTCAATTCCTGGTCAGGGCATGTGCCTAGGTTGTAGGTTTGGTCCCCCGTCAGGGTGTGTACAGAGGCAACCAATTGATATTTCTGTCTTTCATCAATGTTTCTTTGTCTCCCTCTCTTTCTCCCTCCCTTCTCCTCTAAAATCAATAAGCATGTCCTTGGGCAAGGATAATAAAAAAATTCAAATTCCTGGGAAAATAGAATATTATGACCATGTTTGAACCACATGCAAATGCCTTATTTGTAGCTGGGGAATACTGACTATTTTCAGCTGGGAAAAAGAATTACCAAAAGGGAAGGGGCTCCATTGACTAAAGGGAAGAGGTTTGGGTTAAAAACAAAAAATGATGATTCCTCTATTTTTTGTCTAGAGAAAAAGGAGAGAGAATATAAAAGTGAAAAAATCATGTTCATGTGTCACTTGGAAATCAGTAAGAGATGAAAACTAATTCAGACCATGAGAAAGAGAGAGAGAGAGAGAGAGAGAGAGAGTGTGTGTGTGTGTGTGTGTGTGTGTTTCATTTTATTTCCAACTCCATTTCCTGTAAGGTCTGGGTGTGCCTCATTTCCGATGTCTGTGAACTATGTTTATCCTTGCAATAAAGCCCACATCACTTGACCAAGCCGGAGCAGGTTTCTGGTCCCTGCACACAAAAGAGTCCTGGCTGAAAGAACTAGCCCCGCATTAACATGAGGGATGCAGACGAAAATCTGTTTTAGAGGGACTCGTCTTCTAATGAGGGAAATTATGATGAATGCCAAGATCAAAGGAAAGACAGAGGTTAGGTAAGCATGTTGGATCATCTCTTAAACAGATTTAGTTTTGAAGAATGACTTAGAGTGAAAGAGCTAAAGAAGGAGATAACAGAGCACTCAGAAAAGAAAATGTGAATAGACCAGAAACCTGAGAGAGTATGGCATGTGGAAGGGGCAGGAGTTCAGCACGGACTTAAAAAAAGGGTGAGACGGAGGAAAGAAGGTTGCCATGAGATGGGGCCTGCTGAGGAGCTTGAATACTGTGAGTGAGGACTGTGGGAGCCGCTGAAGAGTTTTAGTATGACCGCTCTCTCAGACACACATGTCTTGTAACTGTTTCCTATCGAAGGTGTTGACTGACTGCTGGATGGGATCTCCAACAAGGAAGGACTGGTCACTTGTCCTGCACGAGCTGTTTCCAGCACTTTCTGCCACTTCCTGACTTGGATGCAAGTAATACATTGCAGGCATGGAATATGCAATTGTAGTGACCGCAAAATTTCTGAATGAAAACAACTATTAAGTGCAGAGGAGTTGGCTTTTCATAGATGGAACTTTGAGCAATTGGAGACACGAATGCTGGGCAGTTAAAATTTCCCCTTTTTACTGTGTTCCAATGAACCAACCACAGAACAATTTGCATATCTCATATAGCTGGTAATTGTGTAATGTATCATTTTGATGCTTCATATTTTCTCCTGCTCACTTCCCTTTTCTCCTTCTTCCCACTCTAGGTTTGCACCTCTCACATAAATTCTCTCTTAAAAGTTTGCTTCAGTCTCCAATTTTTAGAGTATTGTTAAAAAGTAAGGTAATCTATTTGTATTTTAGAAAGGTCATACTGTAAGTAGAGCCTGACTTAGATGTGGGGAGACAGGAACTGATTGCAGTAGCGCAGGTAATAATTGATGAGTTATTTGAACTACTTGGTGATAGAACTGTGAGAAAAGAAAGATTTCTTTTAACAGGTTGAATTCATAGCACTTGATAACAGATGAGTTATAAGGGATAGGAGAGATAATCAGAGACAACTAGGTAGACCAGGGTGACTTGGATAGATGGAGAAGCTGTTCTCTGAGACAGGTCAAATCGACAGGGTGTGAAGTAATGTTCTGAGGACCACAGCAGTTCACATATAGGACACTGTGGCAGAATGGAGAGGAATGCTGATTTTGCTTCTGAGAGGGATAGATAGTAATCAGAATAGTCTCTCATCCTTTTACTGAGTCTTGTAATTATGAGTTTTGTAGCCTGAGAATCGGGAAAAAAGCATTTTGAACATTGTAATATATACTGTTATAGTTTTTAAATATTATTTTCAAATAAGTAACACGTGCATATTGTTCAAAACTCAAAAGTTATAGAACATGCCTTCTTTAAAGACTATTCTTTCCTGTTTCTATGCATTCTATCAGAGATATTTGTGCATAAACAAATATATACACATATTATACTTGTTTTTTTTACACAAATGGCACAACATCAAGAAGTTCGTGCTGCCTTTTTTTACTTAACAGCGCATCGGCATTTAAGATCTTGCTCATATTATGGCTACACAGCATTCCATTGTGCCAATATACCATAATTTATTTAACCAGATCCCCGCTTATTGTCATTTGTGTTATTTGTATCTTCCTCTATTCCTGTGAATTTTGTAACTTACAATCCTGTTTGCAAAGGATATACATACACAAAAAACCCAGTCAATACAGGGTGGTATAAAGAGGAAAATAAATTCTCCCAAAATTCCAACACTCCAGGTTAACAATTTTTGCACAGATCCAATAGAATGTATATCAGGGTAAACTTTTCTACCTCTTGGCCTAGCAGTGAGGAAAGTATACACATTAAGGCAAAACAATTTGGGCCTGGTTCTATAATAAGAGATGCTTGGCAATGTAACCCAAGGAGGAATGACAATAAGATGCTTTTAATATCATAATCCAATTTGCAAGAAATAGAATGAAAACCATGTGAACAGAGACATATGAATTTTTCGTATAATCCACATTAGGGAGGTTAAAGGGAAAATTTACATTGCAACTTTGCTTAACTGATGTTATAGGCTAAACCCTCATTTTTCTATCTCCTATATCCTCTTATTCCTTGATTTACTCCTAGAATCTGCTAGAACATATCCACAAGTAACTACCTATAACAGTACTTGTGGAGTAAATTTTCTGACTATTGTGGGTCAGAAAATACCTTAAAAATGGTCTGATACAGCAATTGTCTGATTTTAGATCTTAAGGTTAAAAAGGATTTTCCTTAGAATTTTGAAGGTTTCATTTCATTAACTTGTAGCTTCCTGTTGTGTTTTGGAAAGCCTGTGTCTGTGTAATTCATGTTGCTCTGTTGATAACACATTTGGATTCTGTTTTGGGTGTGTGTGGGCGACTGTCTGCAGTGGGTGGCTGCTTCACCAGACAGCACAGACCCACAGCCTCCTGGCCATCAGGTCTAGGAACTTTTCTTCTATTACTTCTTTGGTGATTTCTTTCCCTAGATCTCTCTCTTCCCTACTTTGAGAATTCCCATTTTTCAGGTATCAAACTTTAAAGACAATCTTTTATGTATCTTTCATTTCTTCTCCTGTTTGTTGTCTTGCCGTCTTTTTGTTCTACATATAAATAGATTTTTTTCTTCTACCACATATTACCACGTACTTGACTTTGTATTTCAGGAATTGTTCTTTAAATATTTTCCTTGTCACAACATCTTGATCTTTCTAAAATTATGATTCAATAGGTTTATGCGTGTCTTTTATGCCACACATAAACCTATTGAATCTTCATTATGCCTTGCTTCTCTACTAATATTTTCCTCCCCTTAGGTCTCTGTCTGTCCTCTTTCACATTGAAGAATTCCTCAAATGTTTGATAATCCTTGATTGAATAGCTGTTCTTGCAATACACTAAGCAGTTGATTAGGAGCTTTCTGTTCCTGAATTCTTGATTTTAGGTTACCTTGGTTTTAGGTTCAACAGAATACCAGTCAAGTTGCTTAGAGAGCACAAAAATACAAAATGTGGAGTTCTTTTCTCTGCAGAATAAATCTCCAATCTCTTGCCTGTAATGTTTGGGGCTGGAGGGAGTAAACAGATGACCGTATTATCATACATTTTGGGTAAGGGAGGGGCTGTGAGTGAACTATTTCATACATACATTTTCAACAACTCCTCCTGTCTTTATACACATTTCTCACCTTGCACTCTGGTTTCTCCTAAACACAAGCTTTGTAAGATTCTAAGAGGCAAATTAATTCCCTTGCCCATATTCTCCTTTATGAATATCAAAGTTTTGTCTTTCTTTGTCCTACTACGTGAATTATTATGCTTGCATCTGCTTTTCATCTTCTACAATTACTAAGACCTCTTGATGCCTGAAGCACACTCTCTTGTTCTTCAACTTTTATCTACTATTATCCATATTTATCTATTATCTACTTCTATGGGTTTATATTTGTCTATTCCTTTTATAGTATTTCAGAGGAGTCTTTAGATGTGTAGAGATAAACATGTTCTATCTCCCATTTCCAGACAGAAGCTTCTGGTTTTCTTTTTCAAACATACAGTTTAGCGCTAATTATCACTAATTTTCTAGATCCCTTTTGGTCAAAAATAATGTAAATGTCTAACCCAAATTCCCATGTAGCACCCTAAAAATTATGATTTGGAACGAATACATTAGGTAATAAGAATATTCATGTTTTAACAAATACTCCCACATTTATTCCAATAACATTGTCTTTGAATACATTGAGGAAAACTGTCCTAGATAAACTAAAGTTTGACAAAAGATTGTTCAGAAAAACTGAGTGAACAAAGATGGGGCCCTCCAAATGGTTGAGAGGTTTCCAACCATTGGAATTCCAATTGTTTCCAAATTACACACTTATATGTCCTTGTGTTGGGGTGCAAAATTTCACTTACAGTTGTTCATAAGAAAAGTAACACAATAATAAATAATAATATAAAAATCAACACTATTTTGCATGCTCACAACTGTAAATCTACTTTTGTCCCACCCTGGATACAGATAATTGTGTTTTTCAACATTTCTGCTTTTATTAAGTTTTCTTTTGTGGCTTAATATTAGGTCATTTTTTTTTTAATGGCATGTAAAAATGTGTTCTCTGTAGCATAATTTTAATATGCTTACTACATTAATGATGTTAACTTTATTGATTAAATTATTTAAGGTGCTTATGTCATTATTTATAATTTGTGTTCTGGAATTATTAAGAAGTATGATAATATTATCATTATTATCATTGTACATTCAATTCTTCTTAAAATATTATAATGTAGTTTCAAATATTTCTTAGCTATTGAACTTTTTTTACTGACCTTTATTTTTGCTTAAAATCTAATAGATGCTCTAAATCCTATCTTCAAAAGAATGCCATAGATGTTTCTCAAAAATAAAGCTATCTCATAACAGATATTAATATTGCCACAAAAATTAAACAGAATTCTTCTAAAATACCAATCTCTGCTGTGTAATTTGAAGCTGTAAATTCATTATACTTTGCATAATTATTTTTGATTATACCTTTCATCATTACTTCTAAAGTAATTGTGTTTTTTCCTACATTTTATGCTTTTAAGTTAAACTCAAGTTGTAATGATATTAAAACCTTGATTACTGATTATCTGCTTTGTTAATAGTTCTTTTTTTTTAATTGTAAAATTGATTTATTTTATTTTGGGTGACAATCACTTTTGTTTTTCACCCAATTTTATTTTATCTTTTTTAAACTATGACAGGGGACCCATAAAAATCCAGAACTTACTCATTAAAAAAGTGTGTATTTATTCTTACATGTTTAAACTCCAGTCACCTTCAAAGACCTCTCCAGCTGATGCAATGTACCAATGAAGACTTTTTTCCACTGTTTAAAACAGTTTCTGAAATCATCAATTTTGATGCCTTTTAGTGCTTCTGACATTTTTTTTTTTACCTTTTGCACATCAGCAAAACATTTCCCTTTGAAGACTTTTTTCGACTGGGGAAACAAAAGTCAGTTGGGGTGAGATCAGGTGAATATGGAGGGTGGGGCATGGGATTTGTGCCATTTTTGGTCAAAAACTGCAGAATACTCGGTGTCGTGTGGGCAAGTGTGTTCATAAATCATCCATCGTAAAATGGGCAAGTACACTGAAAGTCTTCAAAAGAATTTCACTGAAGTGGAAGGCAGCCTCTCACAACAACACCAGCTGGTACACTGATACAGGTGGGTTCCTAGAACACTCACCTAGTAGAAGAAGCCTGTACTACAAGGAACCTGCCCTCCAGGAAATAATTCCAGTTTTTTTGAGTCCCCCCTCATACATAACTATAATAAAGCTTAATTTATAAATTAGGCACAGTGAGAGATTAACAACAATAACTAATAATAAAATAGAACATTTTTACTAGTATAGTGTAATAAAAAGTATGTGACTGTGGCCTCTCTCAAAATCTCTCACTGTACTGTGAGTACAGCATGGAGACACTGGACAAGCGGGCGGTGCACGTCTCGGGTGAGACAGACCAGGACAGCCAAAGATTTCATCAGCGTGGCGTGCAATTTAAAAACTTAGAAATTATTCTGGAATTTACCATTTAATATTTTTGGACTGTGGCTGACCACAGGTTACTGAAACCACAGATAAGGGACACTAAAATATAAGTATCCGATGGTAACTATCCTGTCCACTAAGAGTCTAATGAGAACAAAAAGGCAAACCTTCACAAGAAGTTAACAAACAACCCAAATAATATGGGGTAAATACCAAGTACGCAGTCTAGAAAACGTAGTCTCAAAGATCTTATCATCTTTACATCCAAACTTATTAAAATGTAAAATATAATTATGCTATAAAATCTCAATTCATATTCTGTTAATGACTGACAATTTAATCAACTTCTTAGTTATTGCAGGCTTTTATGGTTTTGTGGGGGGTTTTTTGTGTGTTTTGCATGTTACCTATGTGACTGCTGAAATCATTTATGCCACCTCTGTGTTAGTCGTAGATCAGTTTAGCTCTGTGAAAACATATGTACACTTCATCATGCCTGGTAGTTTTATAATTTATAGCCTTTGTAAACTAAGCATCCAAATGGTATCTTGATAGCTTTTATAATAATAAACCAAATACAGTTACAATTGACATTTTTCCTGGATTAATTTGTATAGTCCATGAGCTGTATCTCACTCTCATCTGTTCCATGTCAGAATCCTTTGTTCTACAAGATTTCTTTTCTTGCAGTATTGATCCTTATTGATCTTAACCTAGTACAATAGTGAATAATTAAATATTTTCTCAAAGAAACAAGTCGTTCCCTTTTTTCAATATGACCTTCACCTGATGTTCAAATAGCGCTAGCATTATTGAAGAGTCTTTTTGGTGCAAACTTGACCTCTGTTGCCCTACTTTGAAAATGCACTTGATTGCTAACAAGAGCTTTTAGAAATCTAACAGTGCTGATTTGTTAGATAATGAAATCCAAATTGTTCTAGAAAAAGGTGCAATTATACAGCATGTAATACACAAATAAATTGACTTAATGTTACATTATAATGAAAACTGTGTAAAATCCTCTACACAAGCACAATAAAATAATAAAAAGTAATAGAACAGGTAATAGATGTAAAATAAATGCTAAAAAAGTAGTTCAAATCATTTTCATACCAGTCAAAAGATACTGAGGAGGGCGCATCCAATCACAATAAAACACCAGAATGAAACACTTCTAAATAGTAATATAAATTTTTGTGGACACTTCATGTCCCATGATGTGGAATTGACATATAGTTTGATTTTCTTTTTCCTAATGTAAGCCACAGTTTTACAGTCCTAGTGAAAACATTTTATTGCTGGGGATGTATTAGACATGGTTCATTTCCCTTCTCAGTATGGCTTTAATTTTCCACATCCATGGCTTGACACAGACCCAAACACCAGAAGATGGTTGTCTGCTATAAACTGTTTGGTTTTCTTTGATTGCTTTACAATTTAATCTATAGTTCATTCCATTAACTCTTTCCATTTTAATGCTGCCAAGTCCCCCCAGCTCCTTAATATAAAGATAAACTTCCCCAAACATTTATGTTTATGCTGGTTTTTCTTGCCCAGAGAATTACGTGCTGGGGTGGGGGATGGGGGAAAGGAAATGTTTCTTTCCTATTTAACTTTTTCGGGGCTCTGGGTAATTGCAAAATAATTGAGATTTTGCAATGAGGGGGGTTTCCCTTTGGCTTCATAATACATTCATCATTATTCATTCACTGGATTCGGCTGTATTAATACCCATCTGCTGAGCCAAGAAAGTGCCACTGCCATTCTAACTTTCTCTTCAAATCCCTGATCTTTCGGAGGGCGTGGGGTGGACGTGGAGGAGGGGGGAATCCTTCCCCAAGCTGCGGTGTTGTCACATCCGATATCCTGTTCCTTCCGGCAGAGAAAGTGTATCTGGGAGGGTCACCGGATCAGCCTGTGCCTCGGGGCGGCTCGCCTCAAGTACAAAAGACTGGACTCAACTCACGTTAGTCTTCTCGGTGGCCTATCGGCGGTGACGGACTGCCAGCTCGGGCTGTGGGCGAGCAGTGATGACTGCCTTGAAATGCTAAGTGCTTAATTAAGGACCTTTCATATCAGTTATTGAGGCCTCCATCTCCCATAGCCCTGGGCATTGTACTTTACCAAGGGCTCCCTGGAGCCAGAGTCAACTTCATTGCAGTGACAAGTAGAGAAAAAGAAAGAGAGAAACAAGTGGTTTCAGTTCTCTCACAGCCTTCCCCAAATCTAAATACAATCCGACAGGAGACTAGTCATAGTTGGCTGACTCCTAAAAATATACGTTTTCATGTTCATGGAAATAGAGCGAACTTGCCTCGCACTGCCGTGATGCATCCTGATACCCTCTTCCGAGAACAGTCTCCTGGTCGCAGCCAGGGAGCAAGCCCGGAGGGGCAAAGTCTTTCCTTCCCCTCCTCACCAAGACAGCTGCCCCCCGCAGAAGTATATCAAAAGATGGAAGGATGTTTTGTTTTGTCTGATGCTTTTTACCCCCCACCCCATTTTCAAGTCCAGATACTACTTTAAAAGTTCTTCTTAAGTAGTGCATGCTGTTGATAAGTTCTGCTTATAGCTTGTACTGTTTTGCTCTTTTACAGTGGAACCTCTGTGTTAACTGCCTGAGAGGACTTCTGTGTATCTCCATTGCCAAATGTGTTTGAAGTTGCTAAATAATGTGAGATAAGTTTTAAAAAATGCTACAGCGGCTGCTGCTGTCTGCTATCTTGGTTAATGGTGAAATGACTGGTCACTGACAGGGGTAATGCAATTAATTTTAAAGCAAACTAGAGGAAGAATACAGATCGTCTACAACTACCTGACCAGGTAAAAAGACAGAGTCCTCATTTGTTTAAAAAAAAAAAAAAGACTACTCTGGACTAGCACATGTGAAAGAATATAAAAAGTATCTATTTTTAAAGCTAAAATAGAAGAGCCATTAGCAAATGATTTTTGACTGTGATTTGAAATGAACATACCTAGCAAAGAGAGCATCTATAAAACAATGTGTTAGACATGACACTGCAGTGTTGACATATCATAGCCAAGAAAGTCTCGATTGTGAAAGTTCTCATGAGGAAAAAAATTTGTATCAATGTGTGATGCTGAATTTAACTAAATGGATGAATGGTAACCATTTCACAATACAGACATGTATATCAAACCAGTATGTCATACACCTAAGACGAATCCAATGTTCTAGATAATAAAAAAAAAATGTTTGGGGACCTAGAATGCTTGGGGACCACTCCTTCTACTATCTGTGTAGAAACTACATGAAAAGACATTTCTTTGTGTCAAAATGTTTCCAGATCAAAGGCTAACCACCCGCTAGTTCTTCCTTATACAATTTAGATTCATTTACTAATTTAATGTGTTATCCTATCATTGAGAAATTTTTTGTACATATATGTACAGATATTATTGTTATATGTATATACTTAAGTGGATACCTATTACTATCTAAATGGCAATCATAGATATGAATTCTATTTCTTCAGGCAAAGTAGGTAGGCTTGTGAACAACAGCTCATGACGTTCAGCCTCTGGAGACAGATGCAATTTCAGTGTTAACACTCTCTATTGGTTCTAAAGGATCAGGTTAATAGAAGAATTTCAGTGGAGGCTCAGAGCATTATCTCTTTTGTTTCCAGAGTGAGCAAGACAGGACATGTTGGGGATTTACCATTTATGAATCAGAACTGGGTTTTAACTCTTAAGGTATCAGCTTTCAGCTCTGTGAACACCCATCAGGTTTCAGTATTTCTACCTCTGATGCTGAGAAGAAACTGTCCACTTGGGATGTTACTTTTATCTAAAATTATACCTCAGCACTTAAATCTCAACATCTGCTCCTCTATACATCTCCATACTAGAATTGCAGATAATTAAATAGTTGAAGCAACTGCCTTTAATATTAAAGAATAGAAATATCCATGGTTTAACATCTACAGAGAAGGGCAAGCAGAAAAATCATTCCACGAAAGAAATATATACAAAATATTACAATACACTTGTTTGCAGTAATTTACTTTTACAGTTTTTTTTTTGTTTGTTTGTTTTTGCTGCTGTGGAATCTGTTTTTTAAATATGTCAGCCTACAGATACTATTGCTCTGCTAGGAAACATGGGAAATCTCTGGACTTGTAACCGAGGACTTAACCCTACCTACCTTCTAAGGCGATACTGCCAAGCAGCATAAATGACACTGAAGGGCTGTTGAGAGCATCTAAAAATAAAGATAAAAAATAAAACGTGAAAATCTCCAAGACACATACAACTAACAAATATTACCTCTTCCTTGTACTTTTAATAGAGAAATATATATATTAAATAATCTGAGGTCTTCTAAATTTGAGTCTATCAACTAGAGAGATGAGTACCTGTCTCAAACAATTCAAGCAATATAGGCAGTCTATCTCAATTACATGGACCTTGAAGGGGATATCTTAGAATTTGAAAAATCCACCTTTATTGTCAGAATTCAGCAGATAACAGTTCAACTTTCTGCACCTCTGGTTAAGTTTACAGTCATGGATATATAGGGCTGAACAGTAAACAGTAGCTGGTCTAGCCATGACTTAGCTTTACAGCAAAGAAATACTGGTCCTACCGTTCCAACACAATGACAACCTGGCTGCCTTTGAATCTGGTCATGCAGCTATTACCTTAGCCACAGGTTTGAAATATTGTTATCAAACACCTAAGAATTCATTTTCCCCCCAGGGGAGTTGGGGAGGGGGTCCCACTGATGCCACAGGAAGTGGATATAGACAAGATTTAATTAGAGAAACTAGGTATTTCCATGGGGTGTGGTAGTGAGGAAACAATAGAATTTTGCAAGAAAACAGTAGATTTTAAATTGGTTTCAAGAATTCAGATCTCCTTTTTTAGCATTAACATCTGACATCTGTACACTAGTATCAGTCTTAGGAACATTCAGCATTTGTCTGTCTGTAATAAAAAGCTTACACCACAATCTGATATTAGAATTTAATTAGAAGCAAAGGAATTTTATTTTTATCACAAAGTCAAATGGGTACCAATAAGTCAGAAATATTTATATGATTTTAAAACACTAAATTATTAAATCAAGAGTACAAAATTAATAAAATAAAATAATTTGCAAAATCCAAATTATACTGATTTTTTCCATCTTTAATTCACTTATACCTCACTTTACAGAATGACAACCTGTTTTTACATATATGAATGTAAAAATACTAAATATATAGCTATATGTTTATTTTATTGTATATTATTTTATTTGCATATAAAGTACTTACTTTTAAGTTAAATTATTTGCATGAAATTTAACCTGACCCCCTAGTACAATCTGTATCTACCTAGTTGACAGGAAACATAAAAATACTTTGAAGCATTATTTATTTGCAATTAATGAGCTTTGTTAATCACATATAAAGAGAAATCCAAAAATGTCAAATACTTTTTACTCTACTCATAAGATTTAATATGGCAGAAAATGTTACGAGATGTTACAATACACAGAAGTAAGGGCATTTTTAGTTTAGGTTTGTTTATTGGGTTGTTGTTGTTTTTTTCTGCTGTTTGGTATGTAAAGAAATACTAATTCATTAGATGAAAGAAAATAGAGAACGGATGGAGAAGTACTTTTAAATGAGGTCAAATTCTGGCCAATAAATATAAGTCTGGGGTACAGTTTAATTCCAGAGGAAAGAGAGCAAGAGAGAAAAAGAGAAAGAGCGATCACTAAAAAGATACCGATAATTCAAAGGCTCAGCGCCTGCACTCACTCAGCAGTGTGATACCGACAATTATTAACTACAAAACTGTGGTCGCCGCGCAAGGGTAAATAAGCTATCACCATGGAGCTGAGCGGTGGGACACGCTCCGCCGGAATGTATTTTCCGGCAGCAGGCGCTACCTGATGACAGCTA